>PVIY010025371.1:0-36806 GCA_004026745.1 Myrmecophaga tridactyla
AAGAACTTATTTATACTTGTAGTATTAATTGGTGGGATGCATAGTTCTATAACCCTTTCAATCATGTTCACCATTGATATGGCAATATTGGTTATATATATGCTAATGAACTGCCTACACTGTTGCTCATTCCCTTACATTTTTTTAATTTGCATGGGCAGGCACCGGGAATTGAACCTGGGTCTCCAGCACTTCAGGCAAGAACTCTGCCACTGAACCCACGGTTGTCTACCCCCATTCCCTTGCATTTAAGTTCAACCACATTAGCAAACTGTTCACCCATCTCTAGCCTCTGTGTGTCTTTAATTTCCCTATATTTTATATCATAAGCCTCTGAGTTTACCTTTACCAAGGTCATAATAACAAAATCATGCAGTATCTATCCTTTTGGGTTAGGCTTATTTCACTCAGCATTATATCCTCAAGGTTCGTCCATGTTGTCATATACTTCAGGACCTCATTTCTTGTTACTTCTGCATAGTATACCATTGTATGTATATACCACATTTTGTTTATCCACTCATCTGTTGATGGGCACTTGGATTGTTTCCATTTTTTGTCAATTGTGAATAATGCTGCTATGAACATCGGGGTGCAAATGTCTGTGTCACTGCTTCAGCTCTTCTGGGTATATGCCAAGTAGTGGTATTACCAGGTCATAGGTTAACTGGATATTTAGTGTCTAAGGAACTGCCACGCTGTCTTCTATAGCAGCTGTACCATTATACATTCCCACCAGTAGTCAATAAGTGTCCCAATTTCTCCACATTCTCTCCAGTATTTGTAGTTTCCTGTTTGTTTAACAGCAGCCATTCTTTTCTTTTCTTTCTTTCTTTCTTTTTTTGCTTTTTAAAAGGGGGAGTTTATTAAGTTGCTGGTTTACAGTTTTAAGGCTGTGAAAGTGTCCAAATTAAGGTACCAATAAGAGGTTACCTTCACTCAAAGAAGGCTGATGAAGTTCTGGGTTTCTCTCTAGTTGGAAGGGCCCATGGCAACATTTGCTAGCTTTCTCTTCTGGCTTCTTGTTTTGTGAAGCTCCCCTGGAGGCATTTTCCTTCTTCATCTCCAAAGGTCTCTGGCTGCATGGGCTCCATGGCTCTGAAGCTTTTTCCAAAATGGTTTCCTCTTAAAAGGCTCCAGTAAGCAATCCCACCTTGAATGGGGGGAGATACATCTAATCAAAAGTTACCATCCACAATTGGGTGGGTCACATCTCCATGGAAACAATCAAAAAGCTCCCATGCTATTTTTCACAAAAAAGAAGAAAAAATCAATTGTGATGATAAAAAAAATTATATTCCTTCTAGCCACCTATATTCTGGAATAGCTAGAAGGAAAAATCTGAAAGAAAAAAAAGCTCACACCCAGTAATACTGAAAGAGGATTAAAGAATTTGGCTTTTCTGGGGTTCACAACAAATTCAAATCGGCACACTATTCTTAATAATTTTCTATTGGTTATCAGATATGATTATAAAAAATATTCTTATCAATACACAGTTCATATATATATGATCATAGTTAAAAGTAATATATGCAGCATTAAATTATGGGCTTTTTTGCTTGTGCCCAAAAGAAAACCTAATCAATTGGATTATTGATTTTAAGGCATTGGAATATAATTTTTTAAATGCTTAAAGTTGAATTCACATGGATTATCCTTTCTTTAATCATTTGAAAGGATCCTCTGGTCTCAGGGTTACAGTGATAAATATTAATCATCATTATTATATAGTAGAAGTGCTTCATTATGTAGCAGAAATACAGAGTAAAAAGTTTCCACATGAAATATCAATTATTCTTTTATTGTAGTACAATTTTTTGCAATGTACCCTTTTATTAAGATGTCATCTGGAAGATTTCTTTCCTTTTTTTTTTTTTTGGTGCATGGTCCAGGAATCGAACCCGGGTCTCCCATATGAAAGGCGAGCATTCTGCCACTGGACCACCCATCCATCCTTTTTTCTTTTTTTTTTTATCTTTTAAAAGCCTTGTTTATTCTTTTTACTAATGTTTTATTATCCAACCAAAACAATATACAAACAAGAATATTCTTAACATACAAATGTTCCAGGCATGGTGTACATTCAATGGCCAACAATATCATCACATAGTAATATATTCATCACCATGATAATTTTTTAGAACATTTGCATCACTACCAATAAAGAGATAAAAAGAAAAAACTCATACATATCATACACCTTACATCTCCCTCTCATTGACCACTGGTATTTCCATCTACTCAATATATTTTAACCTTTATTCCCCCTATTTTTTCTATACCATTTACCACTGCCTTTATTGTTCACTAGTATTTCAATCTACTCAATTCATTTTAACATTTGTTCCCTCTATTATTTATTTACTTTTAATCCATTTTTTAACTCATCTACAATATCATAGATAAAAGGAGCATCAGGCACAAGGTTTTCACACTCACATAGTTACATTGTGAAAGCTGTATCATTATACATTCATCTTCAGGAAACATGGCTACTGGAACACAGCTCTACAGTTTCAGGCCCTTCCCTCTAGCCTCTCTAAAACACCTTAAATTAAAAAGAGGATACTGATAAAATGCATAAGAATAACCTCCAGGTGGGCGGTGCGAGGGTGGCTCAGTGGCAGAGTTCTTGCCTGCCATGTTGGAGACCCGGGTTTGATTCCGGTGCCTGCCCATGTGAAAAAAACCAAAAAACAAAAAACAAAGCAAAAAAATAAAAAGAATAACCTCCAGGATAACCTCTCGACTCTGAAATCTCTCAGCCACTGACACTTTATTTTGTCTCATTTCTCTCTTCCCCCTTTCGTCAAGAAGGTTTTTTCAATCCCTTCATGCTGATTCCCAGCTCATTCTACGATTTCTGTCCCACGTTGCCAGGGGAGGTTTACATCTCTGGGAGTCATGTCCCATGTAGAGAAGGGGGAGGGCAGTGAGTTTTCTTGCCGTGTTTGCTGAGAGAGAGATAGGCCACATCTGAGCAACAAAAGAGGTTCTCTGGGGGTGACTCTTAGGCCTAATTTTAAATAGGCTTAGTCTGTCCTTTGCAAGGGTAAGTTTCATATGAATAAACCCCAAGATTGAGGGCTCAGCCTATTGATTTTGTTGTCCCCACTGCTTGTGAGAATATCAGGAATTCTCCAAATGGGGGAGTTAAATTTTCCCACTTTCTCACTTTTCCCCCAAGGGGACTTTGCAAATACTTTTTTATTCACTGTTCAAATCAATCATCTATCTTTCCTTCTGGTTTCATTTGTGGCCCCAGCCCTCCTCTCTCTATCATCCTCACATTCAGCTTCATTCAGTGTTCTAACATCATTGTGCTACAATTTGGTAGTATTGTGCTATCCATTTCTAAATTTTTACAATCATTCTTCTTGCACAATTTGTATCCCTTCAGCTCCAATTACTCAAAACCTACCCTATTTCTACCTCCTGATGGCCTCTGTTCTTAACTGAAATTCTCCAAGTTCATTCATTACTGTTAGTTCATATCAGTGAGATCATACAGTATTTGTCTTTTTGTTTCTGACTAATCTCACTCAGCATAATGTCCTCAAGGTCCATCCATGTTGTTACATGCTTCATGACTTTATTCTGTCTTACAGCTGTGTAATATTCCATCGTATGTATATACCACAGCTTGTTTAGCCACTCATCTGTCGATGGACATTTGGGCTGTTTCCATCTCTAGGGAATTGTAAATAATGCTGCTATAAACATTGGTGTGCAAATGTCCTTTTGTGTCCTTGCCTTCATGTCCTCTGAATAGATACCTGACAATAGTATTACTGGATCATATGGCAATTCTAAGCTAAGCTTCCCAAGGAACTGCCAAACTGCCTTCCACAGTGGTTGTGCCATTTTACATTCCCAACAACAGTGGATAAGTGTGCCTCTTTCTCCACATCCTCTCCAGCACTTGTCATTTTCTGTTTTATTGATAATGGCCATTCTGGTGGGTGTGAGATAATATCTCATTGTGATTTTGATTTGCAATTCCCTAATAGCCAGGGAAGTTGAGCATCCTTTCATGTGCCTTTTAGCCATTTGTACTTCCTCTTCTGAGAAGTGTCTGCTCATGTCTTTTGCCCATTTTGTAATTGAGTTGTCTGTCTTTTTGTTGTTGAGTTGAACAATCTCTTTATATATTCTGGATACTAGACTCTTATCTGACATATTGTTTCCAAATATTGTCTCCCAATGAATAGGCTGTCTTTTTACTTTCTTGACAAAGTTCTTTGATGCACAAAAGTGTTTAATTTTGAGGACTTCCCATTTATCTATTTCTTTCTTCAATGCTCATGTGTTGGGTGTAAGATCTAGGAAACCACTGCCTATTATAAGATTTATAAGGTATTTCCTAAATTTTCTTCTAAAAGTTTTATGGTCTTAGATCTAATGCTTAGGTCTTTGATCGATTTTGAGTTAATTTTTGAATAGGGTGTGAGATATGGATCCTCTTTCATTGTTTTGTGTATGTATATCTAGTTCTCCAAGCACCATTTATTGAAAAGACTGTTCTGTCCCGTGTGACTTGGCTTGAATGACTTATAAAAGACCGATTGTCCATAGATGAGAGGGTCTATATCTGAGCACTCTATTCGATCCCATTGGTCAGTATATCTATCTTTACATCAGTAACACACTGTTTTGGCCACTGTAGCTTCGTAATACACCTTAAAGTCAGGTAGTGTGAGACCTCCAACTTCATTTTTCTTTCTCAGGATATTTTTAGCTATTTGGGGCACCGTGTCCTTCCAGATAAATTTGGTTATTGGTTTTTCTATTTCTGAAAGTAAAGTTTTTAGGATTTTAATTGGTACTGCATTGAATCTATAAATCAATTTAGGTAGAATTGACATCTTAACTATATTTAGTCTTCCAATCCATGAACACGGTATGCCTTTCCATTTATTTAGGTCTTCTGTGATTTCTTTTAGCAATTTCTTGAAGTTTTCTTTCTATAGGTCTTTTGTATCCTTAGTTAAATTTATTCATACATATTTTATTCTTTTGGTTGCAATTGTAAATGGAATTTATGTCTTGATTTCCCCCTCAGATTGTTCATTACTAGTGTGTAGAAACACTACAGACTTCTGAGTGTTGATCTTGTAACCTGCCACTTTGCTGTACTCATTTATTAGCTCTAGTAGTTTTGCTGTGGATTTTTCAGGGTTTTCCGTATATAGTATCATATCATCTGCAAACAGTGAGAGTTTTACTTCTTCCTTTCCAATTTTGATGCCTTGTATTTCTTTTTCTTTTCTAATTGCTCTGGCTAAAACTTCCAAAACAATGTTGAATAACAATGGTGATAGTGGAATTCCTTGTCATGTTCCTGATCTTAGGGGGAAGGTTTTCAGTTTTTCCCCATTGAGGTTGATGTTAGCTGTGGGTTTTTCATATATTCCCTTTATCATGTTGAGGAAGTTCCCTTCTATTCCTATACTTTGAAGTGTTTTCATGTTGAGGAAGTTCCCTTCTATTCCTATACTTTGAAGTGTTTTCAACAAGAAAGGATGTTGAATTTTGTCCAAAGTCTTTTCTGCATCAATCGAGATGATCATGTGGTTTTTCTGCTTTGATTTGTTGATGTGGTGTATTACATCAACTTATTTTCCTATGTTGAACCATCCTTACATACCTGGGATGAATCCTACTTGGTCATAGTGTATAATTCTTTTAATGTGCTGCTGGATTAGATTTGCAAGAATTTTGTTGAGGATTTTTCTATATTCAGTAGAGAGCTTGGTCTGTAATTTTTTTTTTTCTTGTAGTATCTTTATCTGGCTTTGGTATGAGGATGATGTTGGCTTCATAGAATGAGTTAGGTAGCCTTCCCTCCTTTTCAATTTATTTGAAGAGTATGAGCAGGATTGGTACTAATTCTTTCTTGAGTGTTTGTAGAATTCACATTTGAAGCCATCTGGTCCTGGACTTTTCTTTTTTTGGAGCTTCTTAATGACTAATTCAATTTCTTTACTTGTGATTGGTTTGTTGAGGGCATCTATTTCTTCTCGAGTCGAAGTTGGTTGTTCATTCCTTTCTAGGAAGTTGTCCATTTCATCTACATTGTTGTATTTATTAGCATAAAGTTGTTCATAGTATCCTCTCATTACCTCTTTTATTTCTGCAGGATCAGTGGTTATGTCTTCTCTCCCATTTCTTATTTTATTTATTTACATCATCTCTCTTCTTTTTTTCAAACTTGCTAAGGGTTCATAATAGCGGCCATTCTTATAAGCATGAGATGATATGTCATTGTAGTCTTGATCTGTATTTCCCTTATAGATAGAAAATTTCCCATTTTCACTAAAATAAGCATCTCTTAATGTACCTTTTAGTCATCTGAATTTGCTCTTTGCAAAAATGTCTATTCATATCTATATTAATTTGCAAACTGCTGGAATGCAATATTCCCGAACTGGAATGAATTTCAGAAAGGGGAATTTGATAGGTTACAAATTTACAGTCCTAAGCCTATAAAAATGCCCAAACTAAGGTATCCAGTAAAAGATACCTTAATTCAAGGAGGGTTGATTTGTCAGGAACACCTCTGTCAGCTGGCTTGTCACATGGATGGTATCTACTGGCCCCTTGCTTTTGGGCTCCATTGCTTTCATCCTCTGTTCCTCTGTGGGGGTTCCTCACTTTGCTTCTCCAGGGCTGGCCTTCATCTTTTGGCTTCCCTTGGCTGTCTCCACGTTCTGGCTTGCTTAGCATCTCATAACAATGTCTACTGGGCTTCTTCAAATATCTGTGCCTCCATCCTCCAAGTGTCAGCATCTATGTCAGCTCTCTCTCAGCTTTGAACTCTTTCGGAAATGTTTCCTCTTTTAAAGGACTCCAGTAAACTAATCAAGACCCACTTGGAATGGGTAGAGTCACATCTCAATCTAATCAAAAGGTCACATCCACATTTGGATGTGTCACATCTCCGTGAGACAATCTAAAAAATTTGTAACCTACAGTATTGAATCAGGATTAAAAGAAATGGCTGCCCCAACAAGACTGGATCAGGATTAAAACATTGATTCTCTGGGGTACATAATATTTTCCAACTGGCACAATATCCTTAGCTCATTTTATAATTGGGTGGGTTGTTTGTTCTTTTGTTGTTGAGTTGTATGATTTCTTTATTAGTAAATGAGATATGAAGCCTTTATCTGATATGTTATTTCCAAATACTTTCTCCAATTGAGTTAGCTGCCTCTTCACCTTTTTGACAAAGTCTTTTGAGGCACAGAAGCATTTGATTTTGGGAATTTCCCATTTATCTTTTTGTTTTGCTGCTTATGCTTTGGGTGTAAGGTTTAGGAAGCTACCTCCTATTGCTATGTCTTGAAGAAGTTTCCTTGTATTTTCTTCCAGTTTTATGTCCCTGGCTCTTATATTTAGGCCTTTGATCCACTTTGAGTTAACTTTTGTATAGTATGTAAGATAAATGTCCTCTTTCATTCTTTTGGCTAATGAAGTCCAGTTCTCCCATGCTTTTTTATTGGTATTAATTTTTTTTGGGGGGGGGGTGCATGGTCTGGAAATCGAACCCGGGTCTCCCGCATGGAAGGCAAGCATTCTACCACTGAGCCACCCGTTCTCCCCCCATGTCCCATTTTTGAAAAGACTATTTTCTGCATGGATTTGGGGATTTCTCAAACATTAATTGACCATAGATTTGGTGGTCTATCTCTGCACTCTCGATTCCATTCCATTGGTCAATACTTCTATCTTAGTGCAAGGACCATGCTATTTTATCCACTGTGGATTTGTAGTAAGATTTAAAATCAGGAAGTATAAGTCCTCCCACTTCATTCTTCTTTTTTTTTTTTTAACATATTTTTAGCTTTTTGAAGTCTTTTTCCTTCCAAATGAATTTGATAACTAACTTTTCCATGTCTTCAAAGATGGAATTTTGATTAGTATTGCATTGAATCTGTAGATCAGTTTGGGTAGAATTGACATCTTAACTACATTTAACCTTCCTATCTATGAGCAGGGAATGTCTTTCCACTTATTCAAATCTTTAAAAATTTCTTATAGCAATGTTATGTAGCATTCTGTGTACAGGTCCTTTACATCCCTGGTTAAGTTTATTCTTAGACACTTGCTTCTTTTCATTGTTATTTTGAATGGAATTTTTTTCTTAATTGTGTCCTCAGTTAGGTCATTGATTGTGTATAGAAACAATGCTGATTTTTGCACATTAATCTTGTATCCCACCACTTTCCTAAATTTGTTTATTAGCTGAAGAAGCTTTGTCATTGACTTCTCAGGGTTTCTCAAGTATGGTAATCATGTCATCTGCAAATAATGAAAATTTTACTTCTTCCTTTCCAATTTTGATATTTTTACATTTTTCCTGCCTGATTGCTCTAGCTAGAGCTTCTAGTACAATGCTGAATAAAAGTGGTGCAGAGGGCATGCTTGTCTTGTTCCCAAACTCTGGGGGAAGGCCTTCAGTCTCTCGCCATTGAGTGCAATGCTGACTATGGATTTTTCATATATGTCCTTTATTATATTGAGGTAGTTTCTTTTGATTCCTACCTTTTGAAGTGCTTTAATCAGAAAAGGATGCTGAATTTTGTTGAATGCTATTTCAGCATCAATTGAGATGATCATGTGATTTTTTCATTTCCATTCGTTAATGTCCTCTATGATATTGATTGATTTTCTTGTGTTGAACCACCTTTGCATTCATGGCATAAACCCCATTTGGTCTTGGTTTATAATTATTTTAATGTGTTGTTGGATTCGATTTGCTGGTATTTTCTTGAGAATTTCTGCATCTATATTCATTACGGAGAGTGGCCTGTGGGTTTTCTTTCTTGTAGTATCTTTACCCAGTTTTGTTTTAGAGTGACGTTAGCTTCATAAAATGAATTAAGTAGTGTTCATTTTTCCTCAATTTTTTGGAAGAGTTTGAGCAGGATTGGCATTTTTTCTTTTTTGGAATGTTTCATCAAAAATTTCCCCTGTGACGCTATCTGGCCCTGGGTTTGCTTTTCTTTGTAGGAAGATTTTTGATGGTTGATTGAATCTCTTTACTTGCGATTGGTTTGTTGAGATTTCCTATTTCTTTTTGAGCCAGTATAGCTCATTTGTGTGTTTCTAGGAATTTGTCCACTTCCTCTAAGTTTTCTAGTTTGTTGGCATATACTTGTTCATAGAATTCTCTTATGCTTTTTTAAAAAATTTCTTCAGGGTCCATGGTAACAACCCCCTCTCATTTCTGATTTTGTTTATTTGCAGCCTCTCTCTTTTTTTCTTTGTTGGCTAGCTGGTGATCTATCTATTTTATTGATTTTCTTAAAGAACCATCTTTTGGTTTTATTGATTCTTTCTAATTTTTTTTGTTCTGCAATTCATTTATTTCTGCTTTAGTCTTTGCTATTTCTCTTCTTCTATTTGCTTGGTGTTAGTTAGCTATTCTTTCTCTAATTCCTTCAGTTGAGTCATTAAGTCTGCAATTTTTGCTTTTCCTTTTTTTTAAATATAGACATTTAGGGCAATAAACTTTCCTGTCAGCACTAACTTTGCCACATGTCAGAAGATCTGATATGTTGCATTTTCATTTTTTTATTTGCCTCCAGATACTTACTTATTTCTCTAGCAATTTCTTCTTTGGTCCAAAGATTGTTTAAGAATGCGTTATTTAATCTCCATACATTTGTGAAAGTTCTCATTCTTTGGTGGCTATTGATTTCTAGCTTCATTCTGTTGTGATGAAAGAAAATGCTTTGAATAATTTCAATCTTTTTACATTTATAAAAACCTGTTTTGTGCCCCAGTGTATGATCTATCCTGAAGCACGTTCCATGAGCACTAGAGAAGAATGTATATCCTGGTGTTTAGTGTGTAACAATCTATATATGTCTGTTATGTGTAATTCATTTATCAAATTGTTTAAGTTCTCTATTTCCTTATTGATCATCTTTCTGGTTGTTATATCTATAGAGGAGAGTGGTGTATTGATGTTTCCCACTATTTTTGTTGAAATGTCTATTGTTTCCTTCAGTTTTGCCAATGTTTGCCTCATGTACTTTGAAGCTCCTTAATTGGGAGCATACACATTTATGATTATTATTTCATCTTGGTGAATTGTCCCTTTTATTAATATGTAGTGTCCTTTGTCTCTTATGATCTGTACATTTAAAGTCTATTTTTTTCTGATATTAGTATAGCTACCCTTGCTTTCTTTTGGTTACAGCTTGCATGGAACAACTTTTGTCATCCTTTCACTTTCATTTTATTTGTATCTTTGTGTCTATGATGAGTTTCTTATAAGCAGCATATAGATGGATCATATTTCTTAATCCATTATACAAATATCTTTGAATTGGTGTGTTTAGTTCAGTAACTAATTTATTACTGTTAAGGCATTTCTTGAACCTACCATCTTATCCTTTGGCTTTTATTTGTCAGATCTATTTATTCTTTTCCCTCTTTCTCTTTTTACCCTTTATGTTACCCCTACTGGTACTCTTCAATTTTGTACCTTCCTCCAGACTTCCTTCGTTCTGTCTTTTTTTTTTTCAGTCGACAGTACTCCCTTTAGTATTTCTTGTAGGGCCAGTCTTTTTTTTTTTTTAATTTTAAAGTTTTTTTTTAATACCAAAAAACACCAAACAAACGCAAGCATTCTTAACTTTTGATCATTCCTTCCTATGTATATAAACAGTAGTTCAAAATATCATCACACAGTTGCATGTTTATCATCATGATCATTTCTTGGAACATTTGCATCTATTCAGAATAAGAAATAAATAGAAAACAGAAAAAAATTCATACATACCATACCCCCACCCCTCCCCCTCAATGATCACCAGCGTGTCAATCTAAATTTATTTTAGCATTTTTTCCCCTATTATTCATCTTTATTCCATATGTTTTACTCATCTGTTGATAAGGTAAATAAAAGGAGCATCAGATACAAGGTTTTGACAATCACACAGTCACATTGTGAAAGCTATATCATTATACAATCATCTTCAAGAAACATGGCTACTGGAACACAGCTCCACATTTTCACGCAGTTCCCTCCAGACTCTCCACTACATCTTGACTAACAAGGTGATATCTATTTAATGTGTAAGAATAACCTCCAGGATAACCTCTTGAGTCTGTTTGGAATCTCTCAGCCATTGACACTTTATTTTGTCTCATTTCACTCTTCCCCCTTTTGGTTGAGAAGGTTTTCTCAATCCCCTGATCCTGAGTCTCAGCTCATTCTAGGGTTTTTCTCAATCCCTTGATGTTGAGTTTCAGCTCATTCCAGGATTTCTGTCCCACGTTGCCAGGAAGGTGCACACCCCTGGGAGTCATGTCCCACGTAGACAGGGGGAGGATAGTGAGTTTGCTTGTTGTGTTGGCTGGAGAGAGAGGTAGGGCCAGTCTTTTGTTGACAATTTTTCTCAGCCTTTGTCTGTCTATGAAAATTTTAATCTCTTCCTCAATTTGAAGGACAGTTTGTCAGGATAAAGAATTCTTGACTGGAAGTCTTTCTGTTTTTGGATCTTATATATATCATACCACTGATTTCTTGCATCCATGGTGCCTGTTAGGTAGTTCAAAGTCACTTTTATGTGGTGAATCATTTTTCTCTTGCCACTTTCAAGACTTTCTGCTTCACTTCAAATTTGATGGCCTGATTTGTATGTGTCTTTGAGTAGGTAAATTTGAATTTACTGTATTTGGGCTTAGTTTGGCTTCATTTATTTGCATATTTATGTCTTTTATAAGGGTTGGGAATTATTTCCCCATTATCACCTCAAATAATCTTCTTAGGCCCTTACTCTTCTCCTTCTGGGATAGTGATAATCCTTATATTTGTGCACTTCATGATTTCCATAATTTCCCTGAGATTCAATTCAATTTTTTCCCATCTTTTTTCTTTTGCTATTTGTTCTGTGCCTTGGAATTCAATTGTCCTGTCTTCTAGTTCACTTATTCTTTCTTCTGCCTCTTCAAATTTGCTGTTGCATGTATCTAGTACAATGGGTTTTCTACTCTGATTAGATTTAAAGGCACTAATTAAGATGACACTCAGTCTATGGTGTGAATTGGCTATAGAGATACACAAAATATCACCATCCAATCCTGCTAATTGTGCGCTTATATGAGGCAAGGCTCTGAGTGACTGTTTTTGACATCTTAATGGAGTTTTGTCGAGTTAAAACATATAATGATGTTCGTTGGTTGTTCCTATATGCTGGATACACTAATGAGGGAAAGTAATGAGCTGAAGGCTTCAAATTTGCAGCTTACGTGCAGAAGGAAAGATGTAAAAGTTTCTACATGCGCCTTGTAGCTGTATTTATTTATTTCCTGTGGCTGCAGACTTGAAATCTCTGAAAACCATACTCAGAGTCTCATTGTTTGAGTAGCAGATTTGAAATGTAAACCTTGCAGGGTGTCTATTGTAAAGTGAAGACATTGATTGGAAAGGAGTGGGATCCTGAAAAATGGGATGGGGACATATGGATTGATATTGACAGCAGTGGGGACATGGAAACCCTAGATTCTGCTGAGTTTTTCAAGATAAGCCTGTAGTGATCTGTCCTTAAGTAACAGTCACCCCACCTCCAGCCTGCCCTGAGAAGACAGCTACAATGCACAGCCTGTCTTGAGGAAAGTTTCTGGGTCTTCTGTCTGCCTTGAGGAAACAATTTCCCTGCCTCCAATCCTCCCTGAGGAGTCTGCTGTACAACATCCACATGAAGAGATTAACCCTTCACTGCCTGCCAAACCTGTAATCAGCTCCCCTGCAAACACAGTCTGCACTCCTCTGTCTGGAAAGATTAATCCTGTTTCACCAGATTAAGCTACAAGGTGATGCCCTGAGGTCATTGGCTTGAAAGACACTTCTAATTCTCTTCATGACCCACCCCGACCACCCCTCTTTAGTTCCAGGCCTATAATTAAAGTCCCAACAGACCCCAACAAGTGAGGTAGAAAATACAACTCATGAGAGGGGCATGTTATACTCCAAAAAAACTGCATGAGTTTCCCAAGTTATATAGACAAAAATCATGGAAATATGTGTGGAAATGGATATTAAAGGTATGGGATAATGGTGGAAGGAATATAAAGCTACATCAGGCTGAATTTATTGATATAAGCCCATTAAGCAGAGATTCTGCATTCAATTTATAGTTTGAGGGGCTAGAAAAGGCATTAACAGTTTGTCTGGATGGTTGGCTGAAACATGGATCAAAAGGTAGCTGACATTACCTAGGTTAAAGTGCCAGAACTGCTCTGGTATGATGTAGAAGAGGGAATCCAAAGGCTTAGAGAGATTGGTATGTTAGAGTGGACTTATCAGAGGAGACATGCTCACACTTCCTAGGAATGTCCAGAGGACACAACTTTTGCCAGAATTGTGGGGAACAAATTTGTGAGACTAGCTCCATCATCCCTGAAGACTTCTCTAATTGCCCTCTGAAGGTCAGAGATTACTGTGGGAACTGCTATCACTGAGATGAATCCTTGAACACAATGGGAATGATCAGACCTCGAGTTGACAGAAGCCATATGGAAACAGTTAATTGCCAAAGATAAGGTGGACATGGTTATCATAAGGGACAGCAGACACAAAGCAGCAGTCAAAATTATCTGACTCACAGAGACTTATGGCATTGGCTAGTAGATCATGGGGCCCCTGGAAGTACAATAGGTAAGAATAAGCAGGAGAGTTCTGGGTCAAGTGAACAAAAGTTTAACTTGAATTACAAAAACAGAGAATCACAGCACCTTAATCAATTCTAAGACTTGAGACAGTTTACAGACCCAGAGCCCCTTGAATGAGGGGAAGGCCAGATGCCCTTGGGGAAGGGCCGTGTTACACTACCACAAGTTTACCCTGTTAATCTTCCTCCTGGCCTTCCCCAAGGAGACCTATGACCTTTCACCAGGGTACCTATGCACTGGAGAGAAAGAAATGATCAGATATTCTGTTTCTCAGAACAGTAACTAATACACTCCTCCTCAGCCTGATTCATTTCATTTGATTATTTTCAGGTCCACTAATTCTTCTGCCAGCTCCAATCTGCTCTTAAGCCCCTTCTGGGTATTTATCATTTAAGTTATTGTGGTCTTCAACTCCAATAATTCTGTTGGTTCCTTTTTAAAGAGTCTCTTTCAAAAGACTCTCATATTGTTCATTCATTGTTTTCCTGATACCCTGTAGTTCTTTCTCCGTACTTTCCTTCATATCCTTGAGCATTTTTAAGATCATTTAAAAAGTAGTTTTATTGAGATGTATTCACATATCATATGTATTAGTTAGGGTTCTCTAGAGAAACAGAATCAACAGGGAACACTCACAAATATAAAATTTATAAAAGTGTCTCACATGACCACGGGAATTCAGAGTCCAAAATCCGCAGGGCAGGCTGTGAAGCCGACGATTCCGATGGAGGGTCTAGACGAACTCCACAGGAGAGACTCACCATCTGAAACAGGAAGAGCCTGTCTCTTCTGAATCCTCCTTATAAGGTTTTCTGCGATTACATTAAGCATCACTCATTGCAGAAGACACGCACCTTTGGCTAATTACAAATGGAATCAGCTGTGGATGCAGCTGACGTGATCATGATTTAATTCTATGAAATGTCCTCATCACAACAGACAGGCCAGCACTTGCCCAACCAGACAAACAGGTACCATCACTTGGCCAAGTTGACACATGAACCTAACCATGACAGTCCACCCCTTGTCAACTTGGCAGCTATACATACCACCTTAGACCATACCAAATTTCTAAATAAAAAAACAATAAAACACACATTTTTTTCTTTCACCTAACAATACTCAACTGTCCAGTATATAACTGGAAACACATTAAATCTCTCAAGAATAGGGTGCAAATCCTTGGGTAATATTCATTCTTAGACTTGATATCTTACAACTTAAATAGTCAAAACAGCATTACAGTCCTCATTTCTGTAACTGATCACGTGTTTGAAGTTCATATTTATCACCTTCTTCCACTACCCATTCCATGTTCCCTTTACCCTCAGCAAGCACTTCAGCTGGCCATGGTTCTTTGCCTGGTGAAGTGACCCAAACCTTCATTCCTGAAGTTTCAGAGCCATTGGCAGCCCTGCCTGGATTTGGTTGTTGCAGTTTTCCATTGATTTTAATCACAGGGCATGGTAGTACTAAAAGACACCCTAAGGGATCTCCGATATTCCAAAAAAAACTCTTCTTTACCTCCATTATGTAGTTGCAGTCCTACTTTCCCCTGATAATCAGGGTCAATCACCCCAGGCAATAATGTAATCCCCTTCTTGGCTTGTTGATCCAGTGGCATAAGTAGCCCAAAGTGACCAGGTGGTAGTCTTAACTTTCAGTTCAATGGAATCATTGTTGTTTCTCCTGGAGGAAGCACTCCCCATTTTGGAACTAAAACCTGTAGACCAGCGGAGCTCAGGGTCGCAGGCACAGGAAGCAAAGGTTTTCCTAGTGAGTTGCTAGGGGTAATAGTGAGTGGTACCACTCCCATTTCCACCCCTGGGTTCCTGGACCCATGGATCCTGGCTATGGGAGAAACAGCACCATACAGCAGACACTGATTCAGAGCATATCCAGCTTTCTGGAGAACATTACCCCAGCCCTTCAAGGTATTGCCACCTAGTTGGCATCATAATTGAGTTTTCAAAAGGCCATTCCACCGTTGGATCAATCCAGCTGCTTCTGGATGATGGGGAACATGGTAAGACCAGAGAATACCATGAGCATGTGCCCATACCCGCACTTCATTTGCTGTGAAGTGTGTTCCTTGATCAGAAGCAGTGCTGTGTGGAACACCATGATGATGGATAAGGCATTCTGTAAGCCCACGGATGGTAGTTTTGGCAGAAGCATTGCGTGCAGGGAAAGCAAACCCATATCCAGAGTATGTGTCTATTCCAGTTAGAACAAATCGCTGCCCCTTCCATGAAGGGAGTGGTCCAACGTAATCAACCTGCCACCATGTAGCTGGTTGGTCACCTCGGGGAATGGTGCCATATTGGAGGCTGAGTGTGGGTCTCTGCTGCTGGCAGATTGGGCACTCAGCAGTGGCTGTAGCCAAGTCAGCCTTGGTGAGTGGAAGTCCATGTTGCTGAGCCCATGCATAACCTCCATCCCTACCACCATGGCCAGTTTGTTCATAAGCCCATTGGGCAATGACAGGAGTTGCTGGGGAAAGAGGCTGACTGGTATCCACAGAACAGGTCATCTTATCCACTTGATTATTAAAATCTTCCTCTTCTGAAGTCACCCTCTGCTGTGCATTCACATGGGACACAAATATGTTCATATTTTTAGCCCACTCAGAAAGGTCTATCCACATACTTCTTCCCCAGACCTCTTTTTCATCAATTTTCCAATTATGGTCTTTCCAAGTCCCTGACCATCAAACCAAACCATTAGCAACAGCCCATGAGTCAGTATACAAATGCACCTCTGGCCAGTTCTCCTTCAAAGCAAAATGAACAACCAAGGACACTGCTCGAAGTTCTGCCCACTGGGAGGATTTCCCCTCACCACTGTCCTTCAAGGACACCTCAGAAAGGGGTTGTAGTGCTGCAGCTGTCCACTTTCGGGTGGTACCTGCATATCGTGCTGAACCATCTGTAAACTAGGCCCGAGTTTTTTTTCTTCCTCAGTCAATTCACTGTAAGGAACTCCCCAAGAAGCCACAGCTCTACTCTGGGAAAGAGAAGGTAATGTGGCAGGAGCAGAGACCATGGGCATTTGGGGCACTTCTTCATGTAACTTACTTGTGCCTTCAGGACCTGCTCTGGCCCTATCTGATATATATCATTTCCATTCTACAATAGAGCGCTGCTGCACACACCCAACTTTATGGCTTGGTGGATCAGAGAACACCCAGCTCATGATAGGCAACTCGGGTCTCATGGTAACTTGGTGGCCCATGGTTAAGCGTTCAGTCTCTACTAAGGCCCAGTAGCAGGCCAAAAGCTGTTTCTCAAAAGGAGAGTAGTTATCCGCAGTAGATGGTAAGGTTTTGCTCCAAAATCCTAAGGGTCTGAATTGTGATTCTCCTATAGGGGTCTGCCACAGGCTTCAGACAGCATCTCTATTTGTCACTGACACTTCCAGCACCATTGGATCTGCTGGATCACATGGGCCAAGTGGCAGAGCAGCTTGTACAGCAGCCTGGACCTGTCGCAGAGCCTCCTCTTGTTCAGGTCCCCACTCAAAATTAACAGCTTTTCTGGTCACTCGATAAATGGGCTGGAGTAGCACACCCAAATGAGGAATATGTTGTCGCCAAAATAAAAAAAGACCAACTAGGCATTGTGCCTCTTTTTTGGTCATAGAAGGGGCCAGATGCAGCAACTTATCCTTCACCTTAGAAGGAATATCCAACTTCCACCTGAAGGAATTAACCCTACAGTGCCTGATAAACCTGTAACCACCCTTCCTTAAGGAAACAGTTTCCACTCCTCTGTCTGGAGAGATTAATCCTGTTTCACCAGATGAAACTACAAGGGTACTCTGAAGCCATTTGCTTGCAAGACATTTCTAATTCATCCCATGACCCACCCCCATCATCCATCTTTCCTTCCAGACCTATAACTATACTTAAATCTCAAAAGGTCCAAAAACGCAAAATGCAAAGTGTGACCCATGAAGAGATACACTATATTCCAAAAGAACTACATTAGTTTTCCAATTTACATAGACAGAAATCAGGGGAATATGGTTGGGAATGGATATTAAGGCTATAGGATAATGGTGGAAGTGTTAGAAATAAAGCCATACCTGAAAGAGAAGAAATGCTCACCCGATTATAGAGAAGAAAATGATTTATTCATGATCTTGCAAGAATGGGCATGCGACCAAAATGTGGTGGCTGGCACACCAAGGGACAGAAAGCAGCAGCATTTATTCCCTAAACCTAGCACACAGGTCCCTCCCCTGTTTGTCCATGGATTACTCCAGAGGCTACAGCCTATCTGAGTAGTCTACCTAGTTCAAAAGCCAAAAACTCTTGCTTTTTTTTTTTTTTACATGGGCAGGCACCGGGAACCGAACCCAGGTCCTCTGGCATGGCAGGCAAGCATTCTTGCCTGCTGAGCCACCGTGGCCTGCCCAGCTCTTGCTTTTGACTATACTTTACATCCCAGTGACCCTGGTCATCACTTATTTAAACTTGTTTTTATACATATAAGGATCTGGCACCAATTCTAGTCTTACATCAGAGGCCCTCTCCTTCCTCTCATCATGACACTGGTCTGAGCAGATTTTGCAGCCCTCTGTTTAGTAAGTTTCATTTCTCCTATTCTGTGTCATTTTGGGTGAAGATTAAACTTAATTCTATTCTTACAATTTCCCCTTCTTTCTTCTGAACCTTTTTAGTTTTCAAAATTTTGTTCTTTTTTCAGACTTGATAAGAGTTTTTTCACATTCTTCATCATAGGGATCTTCTTCTTTAGGGGGTACAATTTTTTTTTGTCTGTACTGAACAGGCATTTGCTTGGTTAGGGCAGTCTCACTAAGTCTTTGAGTTAACCCCCATGTGCATGGGATGATGCAATACCCAATTGCTGTGAGTGCCCTGGCTACAATGATTAAAGAAGTCAAAACAGACAGTGCTACCACTTACCATTTCCTAAACCAGCTTTCTAACCATTGCATGAGGGGCTTACCAATGCCTGAATTCTCCATTAACCCTTCAGATAAGACTATTAGGCATTGAGGAGCTTTGGTGATAGTTCCATCTGGGGCTGTATTATCAGGGATAAATGTACAACAACTACCCTTGATCATAATGCAAACACCTCCCTTTTCAGCTAGCATCATATCTAGGGCTATTCTATTTTCCCATGTCATTTGGCCAGTAGCATCCAACTGTTCTGCTATTCCTTTAACTGCATCCTTAGTGTAATTGATAAATCTCTGCTGGTTATTATATATATATATATAATTAATCCAATTCAAATTTTTGTTAGTGGTGATCCATCAGAATAAAGATGACTCAAATTCTGCAGCTACTTGATTTCTAGCCTTAAACTCATCTGGGATTCCCTGTGAAACCCCTCTCCTATCTAAATAAATCTGATCATCAAAGGAACTAAGTAAAATTCTTCTTTTTATTCTTTGGGTTAGAACTTCCTCCTCCTTTTCAAATGCCAAGGTGAATTTGGTCAATTGGACCAGAGCAGGTCCTCTTCCACTTCTTAGGTAATACTGGTTAGAGGATGCCCTTTACACAATACCACCAAAGGTCTGCTTAGGGTATGGTTAAACTGGAGAAATTGCTGGTACTAGTCTCGGTCACATTCCATGCATGGGTACACGAAGTCATGGGTCACAAAATCCTGGAGCCCTTCTCCATGTCTAGAGAGACAAGCAGAGTGGTTTCTTGGACTGAGGCAGGAAGCCAGTATGGCTTTGACTTTTCTACTCTTGATTGGAGGGAAAGAGAGGACAATGTACTACATTTTTTACCAGGAGTAATGTTCTGTAAAAGGAGTATCATACATCATGTTCTTCTATACCTTTTGGAAAGGGCACTATAAGAGCAGTGGGTTGGTATGTTGCACAAGCATAACAGTTAATTTTGTTTAGACTCTGGACTGTATATTTAATCCATTTCACCTAGGCATTCGTATCTCCCTACCTTATCTCCATTTTGATGGTTTGCTTCAAATCTTCTGCCTTAACCATCCTGACAACTTTGAAATCATTCTGAATTGGGGAACTGACCTCTCTTACCTCTGAATACTCTGTCCTGCAGAGAGTTTCAGGGGAGACACATGGAAGGAAAGAAGTGAGCTTCTTGAGAGGCAAAAAGCTGTTTATTAAAGTTATGCAGTTGATTATATACTTCTGCTACAGTAGTTGTTTTTCAAAACAAGGCTGAAGTCATACATTCCAGAGAAGTACATGTGCACATATTTTGATCATTAACGGGACTTATTTTTACTCAAAGTTGTTTATCAAGAATTAGCCAAGAGGGTGGGCCATGGTGGCTCAGCAGATAGAGTTCTTGCCTGCTATGCCAGACACCAGGTTCCATTCCAGGGGCCTGTCCATGGGGAAAAAAGAAAGGAAAATAATGTAAGGAATAATATAAGGAGGAGGACTCATTGTGAGAGGGAAAGACAGAATGCCTAGCTGGCGCAATCCCGCAAGGTTGTTTTCAACCTTGTCATGAGGTTTTCTGTCATTCTACGGGAACTCAGCTGCTGGGCGCTCTGCCATAGCCTCCAGCTGGGTGTCTTTTGGCGCCACTGCAGGGCTAACTTGACAGGTTGTTACTGGTGTCTGAGAGAGAACTTGTATCCTGAACCTTCCCAGAAGGTCTTTTCCAGTGAGGTCTGTCCCCATCCCATATATTCTATCAGTTACTACTGCATCTCTGCTGCTGCCCCCTGCTGGATATTTGTCTGCTTTCTTGATGGTTATCACCACTGGGTTACACTGAAGATCTTTGCAAATCTGGTGAGGTGTTTCCTTTATAAAAGGTTATTTTACTCTGTAATTCAGTGTTTGTGTTGGCAGTCCACCCCTTATGCTGGGTAATTAACCACACATAAGACCAGGAGGGGCAAGGCCCCTGTGGCCAAGAGAGGTATTTGGAATTACTTCCTACTGGTTCTGGACATAGGTACTTTTTACCCCAACTCAATTGCCATTGACTCACTAAATCCCTACAGTCTATTACTCAGCAAGCATCGAACTGTACAGTCTGGGACTGTAAACCTTTGGTCACATTTATTATTAATGCAATCGGGTACCATGACTGTTTTGCAGCTTGGCACACTATAGCTAGTAAAAGTAAATTTATTGTTAGGCTAAGCTTTTAATCCTTCATCTGTTTTCTTTGGGCAGGACTCTCTGACCAGAGTCACTATTAACTATGTTAGACTAAAATACAGAATCCAAACCCTTAATTCAAAGCCCCCTTTTACCTTCCCAACTATTACCTCTTTAGAAATCTTTAAAGGGTCCAAAGTTGGAGTTATTTCCCAGAAATCAGACTGCATTGTTGGGTACTTATCATCCACCTCAGATACTGGTCCTTTCACTTGGATGTAGTGAGCCCAGCCTTTCTCTACCATCCAGCCTGCTCTCTCAGTTGTCAACAGAACTTGATAGGGTCTTTCCCAGGCTGGTTGGAGTTTGGATTCTTTCCACAATTTGATGAGGATCCAACTGCTGGGTTGGTGTTGATGGACAGCAAATTCAAGAGGCAGGGTCTGGGCCAGCAAACTGCACTGCCTAAGGGATGACTTCTTAAGGAAGAAGTCCTTTGGATCAAAGAAGGGAGATCTCTAATTTTCCTGGGAAAAAGCAAGCCAAATATTTTTCTAGGGGTAATTTTAATTCTTAGCAGAGCTATGTGTAGACACTTAGTAAAGATATTTCTTTAAGGTCTGATTCACTCTTTCCACCCCTCCTAAGGATGGTGGATGCCAGGGTGTGTGAAAATCCCATACAATACTTAAGCTTTGCATGACATCTGGCAGCACAGGAGAAGTAAAGTGCTACCACTGTTGGTGTCAATATTTTCTACTAATCCATAGTGGGGAACAATTTGTTCAAGGGTAATCTTGGAAGTTCCTGATGCTGTAGCCGAGGCTAGAGGATACATCTCCACCTATCCTGTTAGATGGTCTACAAGAACCAGAATATATTTTAGTCATCCTGCTGGAAGCATCTTGGTGTAATTAACTTGTATGCTCTGAAATGGCCTGAGGCCTGGTTCCCTTCTGTTTTCATTTTAATTTTGATAGGGGGAAACTGCAACTTCCCCCCACCCATTTCCCTCTCTCACCCATTCTCCTTCTTGGATGTCCTTCTCATCTTCTTTGGTAAACAAGACTAAGACCACTTCTATTTGGCCATCCCTTATCTCCAGATCCAGTTCCATAGGTCATATCAGGTCCCTTCTCAACAAGTTACTTCCAGCTTCTAGGATGTACAGCAGGGGGCTTATAATTTGGTTATTGTGTTAGTTAGATTCAGTTGTCAACTTGGCCAGGTGAGCATACCTAGTCTTGTTGCTGCAGACATAAGCCAATGGTACATGAACCTCATCTGTTGCTAATTACATCTGCAGTTGGCTAGGAGGCATGTCTGCTGCAATGAGTCACGTTTGACTTAATTGGCTGGTGCTTAAATGAGAGCGCGCAACGTAGCACAGCCTAAGCAGCTCGGCATTCCTCATCTCAGCACTCGCAGCTCAGCCCAGGCCTTTGGAGATGCAGAAAGAAATCACCCTGGGGAAAGTTGTTGGAACCCAGAGGCCAGGAGAGAAGGCCAGCAGAGACCATTCTGTGCCTTCCACGTAAGAAAGAACCTCAGTGGAAAGTTAGCTGCCTTTCCTCTGAAGAACTAACAAAATAAATCCCCTTTTATTAAAAGCCAATCCGTCCCTGGTGTGTTGCATTCCAGCAGCTAGCAAGCTAGAACAGTTATCTTCCCAACAGATGTTAGTAGGTTTGAAAATCGGTTCTTGAAATCCTTCCCTTCTTACCCCCTCTTGCTCCTCCCCCAAAAAACTGTGAGGAAGCTACTGGAGCATCTGATCCCCTTTGGGATGTGGTTCAGAGACCAAGTTGCCCTGGTGTCTACCAGTAATATAATTTCTTTCTGATATGTGCCCATCTTCAGATTTATTAAAGCCTCCTGGTGGGCTCTTGAGACAAGGAGCCTCTGACCCCCCACAGTCCTCAAAATTCATCAGGGGTATTGTCTGACCTTCTTTCCCTAAATTCGGGCACTCCTTTTTGAAATGACCAGGTTTCCCACAGTGATAACACCATGTGGAGTCCTGTACTCTTTTCACTCTTTTATCCCATTTGGCCCAAACTACTTCCCTATATAGCCTCAGCCTGTCTCCTCCCTGCTTTGTCTCTAATCACTTCATGATCACGTGGTCAACCATGCTCAGCATGACTTTAAGTTTTTGGCTTCTGCCTTTTTTCCTCCCTTCTTACAAATACTTCTGAGACTCTATCAATAACTCCTCCAGTCGTTTATCCATCCATCCATCTATTTTCTGAAATTTTTTTCTGAATATCAGGCTAAGACCCCTTTTACATTGCTGACCTTTAGCATTCCTGGAGCCATAGTACTATCAGGGTCATTCCTAAGTATTTCATTCACTTGGTCCCTCAACCTTTGCTGGTAAGCAGAAGAAGTTTCATCTTTTTCTTCAGTCACCTCAAAGGCCCTATTTAAGTTCTGAGATTTGAGTATGGCCAGTTTTATTCCTTGTATAATGAGGTCTCTAAGAGCCTTCATTTGTGCTCTATGTTCCTGATCATTATTATCCCAATTGGGGTTTACATTGGGGAATTTTTGCTCTGCTACCATTATCCCTTGTCTGGGCAGGTGCTGTCTCTCCCATTCTTTCATAGCCACCCTCTTCACCATTCCCCTTTCTTCTTCCATAAAGAGGATATTTAAAGTGGACATAAGTTTGGGCCAGGTATGTAAACTGGGGCATAAGAACTGATCCAATTGTTTAGCTAACCCTGCTGGGTTATCCTTTAATGACTTCCTCTCTCTCTTAAAGTTCCTTACTTCTGTGCTATTCAATGGAGTGGTTTCTCCCGGTCTAATAGTTACTTCTCTCAGAGGGTATAGGGACTCAGCGAGTCAATGTTCTTTCACACTTTCTTCCTCAGGGGCCTCTGGAAATAAAAACTTTGTATGTCTTTCTTACACGGTTCCAACTCCTTCCTTAATTATTGGTGGATTGTAACAGGTGGAGCGGTTGACCCCGATTGGCCCTCCATTTCCCTAGGGTGGAATGTGGGTTAGTTGCATTGAGACTTCAGGTCCAGCCGTCCCTGCCCTGGGTGGGTGGGGGGAGTATAGGGTGGGGAAGGGTTCAACAAAGGATCCCAGACTTTAATTTCTAAAGATTTAATCTCTGGATCTGGGCTTTAATTTTTATAAGTGTGGTCCCCCATCCTTTTAGCCAACACATAGCATAATCAGACTCCTCTTTGGAGAAGGGTTTCTTTCCATTAACATAAAGTAAGAGGTCAACATAGAGCCAGTCCTCATCTGCCCTATATTTTGTCCAGAATACATTGGGTGGCACAATGCTTTCTTTTGTTCAAATGTGACAGCAGTATTTAATAATTTTCTTTTTGTCGTTACCCTTGGTCCGACTATCGGTTCAATGTTCTAACATTCTCCCTAATGGACTATCAAGAGGAATGTTCCTGGAGGACTCTATAGGTACCCCATTCTCTTTTTCCCTGGCCAGCCAACTGCCTCTATTATCAGTTCTGAGTCTTGCCTGGGTTTTTTTCTCTCACACCATTTCACTTCATCCATCTCTAGCCCTTTACCTTGCTGGGGAAAGGAACAGTGGATTGGGACTCTGCACTTGCTTACTCAACCTCGGGCTTATCAGAATTTTCTTGACCACTGAGATAATACTTAATAGTCCTTTTTCTTATCTCGGTCCATGCCCAGAGTTATCTGGTCACTGTGAGGCAGATTTTCCCTTCACCCTTTTCTTGCTCACAATTGGTGGGTCCAAGCATCTGGTCTTGGGTCCTTCTGGCTGTTGAAAGTGGACCCCAAGGGCAGAACATGAAACCATTCAATCAGTAGGGTGCACCTTCCCTTCATCCTCCCTGAAGGTCCTCCTCCAAAGCCTCTAATCCTGGACAAGCCCCCAGAATTGTTAGAAAAAAGCTGTACCTGAAAGAGAATAAATGCTCACCCAATTGTGAAGAAAAAAAGAACTTATTCATGATCTTGTAAGAATGGGCATGCAACCAAAATGTGGTGGTTGTGGCATCAAGCGACAGAAAGCAGCAGCATTATTCCCTAAACCTAGCACACAGGTCCCTCCTCTGCTTCTCTGCTGATTGGAAACTCCAGAGGTACAGCCTATCCAAGTAGTCTACCTGGTTCAAATCTTCCACCAAAAGTTCCCACTTTTGATTATACTTTACATTCCAGTGACCCTGGTCATTACTTATTTAAACTTGCTTTTACCCATATAAGGATCTGATGCCAATTCTAGGTTTGTATCAGAGGTCTTCTCCTTCTCCTGCCCATGAGACTGATCTGAGAAGATTTTGTAGCCCTTTATTTAGTATGTTTCACTTCTCTCATTCCATGCCATTTTGTGTGAAAGCTGAACTTAATTCTATTCTTATGGAAGGAATATAAAGTTGAGTGAGGCTAAGTTTATTGATTATGGGCACACTAGGTAGAGATATTGGATTCAATGTTGTAGCCTGAGGGGTTAAAAAGGGCTTTAAGAATTTGCTTGGTTGATTGGCTGAAACATGGATCAAAACGTGGCTGAAATTACCTGAGATTGAAATGCCAGAATTTCTCTGGCATTATGTAGATGAGGGGATCCCAAAGCTTAGAGAGATTGGTATGTTAAATGGGATTTACCATAAAAACTTATCACCCACCCCAGGAATGTCTAGAGGACACACCTTTCAGCAGGACTTTGAGGATAAAACTTGTGAGACTCTAATTGAGAAATTAGGAATTAACAAATGATTATGATTACTGAGTCATTTTATATATGTTTATTCTTTTTACATTGTAGAATATACATAAGTTAATATCTGAAATTGCTGAAACTCAACTAGTCTTATTGTAGTCTAGTCTCACCCTTGTTTATATTCACTGTTCTAATGCTTATTACTGCCTAGTCTCAAGCTTGTTTACGGTATTGTTGTAAAGGTAATTCTAGCCTAGTCTCAGCCTGAATATACTAACTATTGTAATGGTAACAATTTCATTGACTCTTATTTGAATCCATGAAATCACTGAACTTCTTAGACTCCAGAAGACAGATTTTTGGACTGATAGATCAAACATCAGATCTCCTGCTTCATATGCAGCATTAAGTTATTTCTCTCTTTGAAACGCTGATGTCACAGATTGGCTTTTGTGTGCATCACACAGAGAACCCTGCATTCATTCATTATCATGACTAACTCCATCATCTCTGAGGAGCTTTGTGATTGCTGTTTTCTGTAGGGTCAGATATTACTGTGGGAACTGCTGTCACTGAAATGGAATCTTTAAACACGTTGGGGATGATCAGATCCCAACATGGCAGAAGCCAAGTGGCAGCACTTAATGGACTAAGACAAGGTGGGCATGGCTACCATAATGGACAGGAAACTCAAAGCAGTAATCAACATAGTCTGACTCTCAGAGACTTATGGTGTTGGCTAGTAGATCTGGGGTACATAGAAGTAAAATAGATGTGCAGTCTACTAAATTCTTACTTGTTATCACACAGTGGGTCCAGTGGGTGGCTGGACCCATTCTATGTTTATCTCTCCAGTTCCAGAATGCATAATTGGAGTAAGTCTACAGAGCAACAGACAGAATCCCAACATTGGTTCCATGACTTGTGGAGTGAGGGCTATTGTGGTAGGAAAGGCCAAGTGGATATTGTGCTACCATCAAGGGCTTGAAGGATATAGGGGTGGTGAGTCCCACCACATTCAACTTTCTTATTTGTACGGTGCAGAAAACAGATGAATCTTGGAGTATTATACTGGATTATCATAAATCTTTTATTGCTGTTATTAATGATCATAAGAAACAGTTTGCTTTCAGCTGGCAAGGCCAGAAATATACCTTCAGTGTCCCATCTCAGGGGTATATCAACTCTCCAGCTGCATGTTATAATCTTGTCCATTGGGGCCTTGATCATTCCCCCCTCCCAAACGTTATTACTGGTCCATTATTATTGATAATATGTTGACTAGATCTAGTGAGCAAGAAGTAGTAGCTACTCTAGATTTATTGGTAAGGCGTGTGTGTGTCAGAGGATGGGAATCAAATCCAACAAAAATACAGGGGGCTTCAAATTCAGTGAAATTTCTAGCTGCCCTGTGGTTTGGGCCATGTTGAGATTTCCCTTCTTAGGTAAAGTATAATCGGTTGCATCTCACTCCTCTTATGACAAAAAATAGGTGCAATGCCTAGTAGGCTTCTTTGGATTTTGGAGACAGCATATTCCTCATTTGGGTTGCTACTCTGGCACATTTACCGAGTGACCAGAAAAGCTGCTTATTTTGAGTGAGGAGTGGAACAAGAGGAAGCTCCGTGACAGGGCCAGACTGCTATGTAAGCTGCTGTGCCACTTGGGCCATATGATCCAGCAGATCCAATGGTGCTGGAAGTGTCACTGGCAGATAAAGATTCTCTCTAGAGTCTTTGGCAGGCCCCTCTAGTAGAATCACAATACAGATCCTCAAGACTTTGTTTGTTTGTTTGTTTGTTTGTTTGTTTGTTTGTTTGTTTTTATGGTGTATGGTCTGGGAATCGAACCCAGGTCTCCTGTATGAAAGGCAGGCATTCTAACCACTGAACCACCCATGCACCCAGATCCTCAAGACTTTGGAGCTGTGTCTTGCCATCCTCTGCAGATAACAATCTCCTTTGATAAACAGCTTTTGGCCTGCTACTGGATTTAAGTGGAGACCAAATTCTTAACCATGGGCCATCAAGTTACCATGAGACCCAAGTTGCCTATCATGAACTGGGTGTTGTCTAACCCATGAAGCCATCAAGCTGGGCATGTAAAGGAGCACTGCACCATAAAATGGAAGTGATATATATGAGATAGATTTTGAGCAAGTTAAGATGCATGTAGAAATGGCCCAAATTCTCATGGGCGCCACTCCTGCCACACTGCCTTCTGTTTCTTAGACCAGAGATATGGCATCTTGGGGAGTTTCTCACTATGAGTTGAATGAGGAAGAGAAAACTCAGTCCTAGTTTACAGATGATTGTGTATAATATGCAAGTACCACACAGAAGTGGACAGTTGCAGCACTACAGGTCCTTTCTGGGACATCCCTGAAGGACAATGGCAGAGGAAATCCTCCTAGTGGGCAGAATTCCAAGTAGTGTACCTGTTTGTTCATTTTTTGGAAGGAGAAATGGCCAGAGTGTATTTGTATATTGGTTCATGGACTGTTGCCAATGGTTTGGCTGGATGGTCAGGGACTTGGAAGCAACATGATTGGAAAATTGTTGACAAAGTGATCTGAGGAAGAGGTATATGGATAGACCTTTCTGAGTGGCAAAAAACCTGAAGATACTTGTGCCCCACTTGAATGCTTACCAGAGGGTGACTTCAGCAGAGGAAGGTTTTAATAATCAAGTGGATAAGATGAACCATTCTGTGGATACAACTCATCCTCTTTCCCCAGCCACTCCTACCATTGCCCAATGGGCTCATGAACAAAATGGCCATCCTGGTAAGGATGGAGGTTATGTATGGCCTCAGCAACATGGACTCCTACTCAACAAAGCCAACTTGGCTGCAGCTACTGCTGAGTGACCAATCTTCCAGCAGCAGAGCCTCACATTTAGTACCTGATATGACACAATTACCCAAGGTGATGAGCCTGCATTCTGGCAGCAGGTTAATTACATTGGACCACTTCCATCATGAAAGGGGAAGCAATTTATTCTAACTGGAATAGACATTTACTCCAGATATGGGTTTGTCTTCCTTGTACACAATGCTTCTGCCACAACCACCATTCATGGACTTAACAGAATGCCTTACCCACCATCATATTCCACAAAGAATTGCTTCTGACCAAGGATCCCACCTCAAAACAAGTGATGTGTGGGAATGGGCATACATTCATGGAATTCTGTGGCCTTACCATGTTACCCATCATCCTGAAGCAGCTGGATTGACAGAACAGTGGAATGGCCTCTTGAAGACTCAACTACAATGACAAAACCTTTCAGGGCTAAGGCAATTCCCCCCAGGAGGCTGTATATGCTTTGAAATGAGTTTCCACTCCATGGTGTCATTTCTCCCTTAGCCAAGATTCATGGGTCCAGGGAATCAAAGGTTGGAAATGGGAGTGACATCACTCACTATTACTCCTAGTGATCGACTAGAAAAGCTTTTACTCCCTGTCCCTACATCTTGAGCTTTGCTGGTGTACAAGTCCTAGTTCCAAAAGGATGAGTGCTTCAACTAAGAAACACAACCAAAGATTACATTGAACTGGAAGTTGAGACTGCCACCTGGCCACTTTGTGCTTCTCATGATTCTGAATCAACAGGCAAAGAAGAGAACTACTGTACTGGCTGGGGTGGCTGATCCTGACTATCAAGAGGAAATAGGACTGCAGCTACACAGTGGCAGTAAAGAAGAATTTTCCTGGAATAGAGAAGATCCCTTAAGGTATACCTTAGTACTACCATGCCCTGTAATTAAAGTCAATGGAAAACTGCAACAATTCAATCCAGCCAGGACTACCAATGGCCCAGAAACTTTAGGAATAAAAGTTTGGTTCATGCCACCAAGCAAGAATCCATGGCCGGCTGAAGTGCTTGTTGAGAGTAAAGGGAACATGGAATGGGTTGTGGAAGAAGGTAGTGATCAGTATGAACTATGACCATGTGACAAGTATAGAAATGAGAACAGTATGGTATGGATACTTCCCTGTTTTGTTATGAGTATGTTTGTATATGTACATAAAAATATTTTTGTTTTCTTCCCTAATTTTCCCCTAATCATATGACTTGTTATTTTGTTCATGTCTTAGTATTTACGTTATAGTATATTAAGTTTAAGAGTGAATATTACCCAAGGACTTGCACTCTATTCTGGAGAGATTTAGTGCATTTCTGGTCGTATGCTGGACTTTTGAATATTTTTTAGGTGATAATATGTCTGTTATTGTTTTTTTATTGAGATATTAAGTATGGTTTAAGGCAATTTTATAGCTGTCAAGTTGACAAGGTGTGGATTGTGATGGTGAGGTTCATGTGTCAGCTTGGCCAAGTAATAGTGCCCAATTGTTCGGTCAAGGAAGCACTGACTTAATGGTTACTGTAAGGACATTTCATGGGCTTAAATCATCATTAAGTTGATGGTATCTGGCTGATTATAGGTACAATTAACTGAGGAGATTGCCTTCAGCAATCAGAGACATTTCATACAATCAGTAGAAGGATTTAAAAGAAGTGATGATTTCAACAGTGATAAGAGAGAATTTTCATCTCTATTTCAGCCAGCCAACTTATCCTGGGGAATTTTTAGAAATCTTTCTTCAGAGCTCCAGTTTGTAGCCTGTCCTACAGAATTTGGACTTGTGCATCTCCACAGTTGCATGAGATAGTTTTCCAAAATCTCATAAATACAGATATCTCCTGGTGTCTGTTTCCTAGAGAAGCCTGAGTCATATGAAGATGCTTCCCTACATTTTCTTCCAGTAGTTTTATGGTCCTGGTTCGTATATGCAGGTCTTTGTTCCATTTTGAGTTAATTTTTGTATAAGGTGTGAGATAAGGGTCGTCTTTCATTCTTTTGCATACGGATATCCAGTTCTCCCAGAACCATATTTTGAAGAGACTTTTCTGTCCTTTGTAGAGTGTACTTTGCAGACTTGTTGAATTACCATTGACCATAGATCTGAGGACATATTTATGAACTTTCAATTCTATTCCATTGGTCAATATATCTATCTTCATGCAAGTACCATGTTCTTTTGATTACATTTTGTAATATGTTTTAAATTTAGAAATTGTGAGTCCTCAAGCTTTATTCTTCCTGAAGATGTCTTTGGCTATTTGGGGTCCCTTATTATCAATAATAAATTTGATAATTGGTTTTTCCAACTCTGCAAGTAGGATGTTGGGATTTTGATTGAGATTGTGTTGACTCTGTAAGTCAACTTGGGTAGAATTGATATCTTAATGACATTTAGTGTTCTAATCCATGAACACAGAATGTCCTTTCATTTATTTAGGTCTTTGATTTCTTTTAGCAATGTTTTGAATTTTTATATATGCAAGTCCTTTAGATAATCATTAAATTCATTCCTAGATATTTGATTATTTGAGTCGCTGCTGTCCATGGAGTACTTTTCTTGATTTCCTTATCAGGTTTCTCATTATTAATTTACATTAACACTTCTGATTTTTGTGTGTTTTTTTTTGTATTCCTCTACTTTGCTGTACAAGTTTATTAGCTCTAGTAGCTTTGTAGAATTTTGGGGACTTTATCTATCTAGAATCATGTCATATACAAATAGTAAAAGTTTTACAATTTCATCTCTAATTTGGATGACTTTTATTTCTTTTCCTTGCCTAAATATTCTAGCTTCTGGCACAATGTTGAATAACAGTGGTGACAGTGAGCATCCTTGTCTTGTTCCCAATCTAAAAGGGAAAACTTTCAGTCTTTTATATTGAGTATGATGTTAACTGTGGTTTTTCTCATAAATGCCCATTATCATGTTGAGGACGTTTCCTTCTATTCCTATCTTTCAATATGTTTTTATCAAGAAAGGATGCTAGATCTTGTCCAATGCTTTTTCTGCATCAATTGAGATGCTCATGTGGTTTTACCCTTCAATTTGTTAAAGTCGTATATTACATTAATTGATTTTCTTGTTTTGAACCACCCTTGCATTCATGGGACAAAAACCACTTGATTATGGTGTATAATTCTTTTAAGGTGCCATTGGAAATGATTTGCAAGTATTTTCTTGAGGATTTTTACACGTATATTCATTAGAGAAATTGGTCTGAATTTTATTTTAATGTAGTATCTTTATCTGTATTTTGTATTACAGTGATGTCAGCTTCATAGAGTGAGATAGGTAGTATGCCTTCCTTTTCAATTTTTTCAAAGAGTTTGAGCAGGATTTGTCTTAATTCTTCTAGGAATGATTGGTAGATTTCACCTTTGAAACCATTTGATCTATGGATTTTCTTTGTGGGAGGTTTTTTGATTATTGGTTCTATCTTTTTGCTTGGAATTGGTCTGTGGAGGTCTTCTATTTATTCTGGGGTCAATGTAGGTTTTTTAAATGTGTTTCTAGGAATTTGTCCATTTCATCTAAGTTGTCTAATTTGTTGGCATACAACTGTCCATAGTATTCTTTTATAATCCTTTTTATTCCTATGGGTTCAATAGTAATGCCCCCTGTCATTTCTGATTTTATTTATTTGCATCTTTTCTCTTTTCCTTTTCAGTCTAGCTAAATTTTGTCAATTTTTTTGATCTTCTTAAAGAACCAAGTATTGGTTTTGTTCATTTTCTCTTGTTTTTAAATTCTCACTTTCATTTATTTCCATTCTAGTCTTCATTATTTCTTTCTCCCTCCCCTGAAGTGTTGACCTACTACTTTATTTATTTTTTAAAAAATTAAAAAAATTTTTTAAACATAACAACATACAAAAATGAATATTCTGAAATGATCATGATGATGAATATGCAACTATGTGATGATATTGTGAATTGCTGAGTGTATGTATTGGGAATGTTTGTGTTTCTTGTAATTTTTTTTAATTAATAAAAAAGTAAAAAAAGTGAACATTCTTACCATATGATCATTCTATTCTTGGTATATAATAAATAACTCACAATATCATCACATAGTTGTATATTCATCACCATGATAATTTCTTAGAACATTTGCATCAGTTCAGAAAAAGAAAAAGAAAAAAGAAAAAAACTCATACATACAATACCCCTTACCCCTCCCTCTCATTGATTGCTAGTATTTTCATTACCCAATATATTTTAGCCTTTGTTTCCCCTATTTTTTTCTATACCTTTTATCAGTCCCTTTCATTGATCACTAGCAATTCAATTTACTCAATTTATTTTAGCATTTGTTCCCCCTATTATTCATTTTTTTCCTTTTAAAAATATTTTTATTAATTAAAAAAATATAACAACAAATAAAAAAATCATTCTTAACATATGATCATTCCGTTCTACATATATAATCAGTAATTCACAATGTCATCACATAGTTGCATGTCCATCATCATGATCATTTCTTAGAACATTTGCATCAATTCAGAAAAAGAAATAAAAAGACAGCAGAAAAAAATTCATACATATCATACCCCTTACCCCTTCCTTTCATTGATCACTATCATTTCAATCTACTATTATTTATTTATTTTTAATCCCTACGTTTTACTCATCTCTCCATACCGTAGATAAAAGGAGCATCAGACGCAAGGTTTGCACAATTACACAGTCACATTGTGAAAGCTATATCATTATACAATCATCTTCAAGAAACATGGCTACTGGAATGCAGCTCTACATTTTCAGACAGTTCCCTCCAGCCTCTCCATTACAACTTGACTAACAAGGTGATATCTATTTAATGTGTAAGAATAACCTCCAGGATAACCTCTCGACTCTGTTTGAAATCTCTCAGCAATTGACACTTTATTTTGTCTCATTTCTCTCTTCTCTCTTTTGCTCAAGAAGGTTTTATCAATCCCTTGATGCTGAGTCCCAGCTCATTTTAGGATTTCTGTCCCACGTTGCCAGGAAGGTTTATACCCCTGGGAGTCATGTCCCACGTAGATTAGGGGAGGACAGTGATTCTGCTTGTCATTTTTAAGTAGGCTTAGTCTATCTTTTGCAGGGATAAGAACAACCCACAAGATTGAGGGCTCAGCCTACTGCTTTGTTTGTCCCCCACTGCTTGTGAGAATATCAGGAATTCTCTCACATGGGGAAGTCGAATTTCCCCCCTTTCTCGCCATTCTCCCAAGGGGACTTTGCGAATACTTTTTTTATTCACTGTTCAGATCACTCTGCGATTTATTGGGGCATCACTTTGGACAAACCTACTAACTCTCATGCCCTACTCGAGGGTCCATGTACTTATGGTGTTCAATTAAACTGTCCACATAAATTATATTAGGAAATGCACTAGTCAAATTATAAATTTTGTACCAAATAAACTTTTTTTTTGCTTTAGTCTTACACATAAGTTAAAGTTTTAAAATGTGAATTACCATCTATTTTCAACACTGTGCAATATTGACATTCTTTTGTTCTACCTCACACAAAAACATTTTAAAATTTAGACATTTAGTCACTATCGTTGTACACTAAAACAATAACCAAATTTATCTGGAAAGGTAGGGTGCCCTAAATAGCTAAAAATATCCTGAGAAAGAAAAATGAAGTCGGAAGTCTCATGCTACCTGACCTTAAGATGTATTACAAAGCTACAGTGGTCAAAACAGCAGATATACTGACCAATGGAATCTAATAGATTGTTCAGATGTAGGCCTTTTGATCTATGGACAATTGATCTTTGATCAGTCAGTGAAACCAACTCACCTGGGACAGAACAGTCTCTTCAATAAATGGTGCCTAAAGAACTGGACATCCACATGTAAAAGAATGAAAGCAGATCCATATCTCACACTCTATACAAAAATTAACACAAAATGGATCAAAGACCTAAACATTAGATCTAAGACGATAAAACTCTTAGAAGACAGTGTAGGAAAATATCTTATAAATCTTCTATTAGGAGGCAGTTTCTTAGATCTTACATGCAAAACACGAGCATTGAAGAAATAAATAAATGGGAATGCCTCAAAATTAAACACTTTTGTGTATCAAAGAACTTTGTTAGGAGTGTAAAAAGACAGCCTACACAATGGGAGACAATATTTGGAAACGATATATCAGATAAAGGTCTAGTACCCAGAATATATAAAGAGATTGTTCAACTCAACAACAAAAAGACAGACAACCCAGTTACAAAATGGGCAAAAGACATGAACAGACACTTCTCAGAAGAGGAAATACAAATGGCCAAAAGACAAATGAAAAGATGCTCAACTTCCCTGGCTATTAGGGAAATGCAAATCAAAACCACAATGAGATATCATCTCACAGCTACCAAAATGACCATTATCAATAAAACAGAAAATGACAAGTTCTGGAGAGGATGTGGAGAAAGAGGCACACTTATCCTCTGTTGTTGGGAATGTAGAATGGAACAATCACTGTGGAAGGCAGTTTGGCGGTTCCTCAGGAAGCTAAGTTTAGAATTGCCATATGACCCAGCAATACCATTGCTAGGTATCTACTCAGAGGACATGAGGGCCAGGATACAAACAGACATTTGCACACCTATGTTTATAGCAGCATTACTTACAATTGCCAAGAGATGGAAACAGCCCAAATGTCCATCAACAGATGAGCGGCTAAACAGCCTGTGGTATGCACATACGACAGAATATTATGCAGCTGTAAGACAGAATAAAGTTATGAAGTACGTAACAACATGGATGGACCTTGAAGATATTATGCTGAGTGAGATTAGCCAGAAACAAAAGGACAAATATTGTACAGTCTCACTGAAATGAACTAATATGAATGACCTTTAGAATTTCAGCTAAGAACAGAGACCATCAGGAGATAGAAATAAGGTAGATATTGGGTAATTGGAGCTGAAGGGATACAGATTGTGCAACAGGACTGATTGTAAAAATTCAGAAATGCATAGCACAATACTATCTAACTGTAATACAATAATGTTAGTACACAGAGTAAAGCTGAATGTGAGAATGATAGAGGGAGGAGGATTGGGGGCACAAATGAAATCAGAAGGAATGATAGGCAATAAAAACTGAGATGGTATAATCTAAGAATGCCTAGAGTGTACAATGTTATTTCTTTCTTTCTGCTTGCTTTGACATTAGTTCCCTTTCTAGTTCTTCCAGTTGTTCAACTAGGTCTTTGACTTTAACTCTTCCTTCTTTTTAAGTGGTAGTATTTATGGTTATAAATCTCCCTGTCAGCACTTCCTTCACTGCATCCCATAAGTTTTGAGTGTTGTGGTTTTTTTTTCATTTTGCTTCATTATATTTACAGATTTCTCTTAAATTTCTTCTTTGACCCATTGATTCCTTATGAGCTTGTTATTTAAAGTCCATAAATTTGTGAAATTTTCAGTTCTCCACCTGTTATTAATTTCCAGATTCATTCCATTATGGTCAGAGAAAATGCTTTGTATAATTTTAATCTTTTGAAATTTATTGAGATTTGTTTTGTGACACAACATGTGGTCCATATTGGGAATGAACCATAGGCATTTGAGCTGAATGTGTACCCTGCTGTTTTGTGGTGACATGTTCTGTATATGTCTGTTAGGTTTAGTTCATATGTTATATTATTCAAGGTTTCTGTTTTTTTATTGATTCTATGTCTAGATATTCTATGCATTGATGAAAGTGATGTAGTGAAGTCTCCAAAATTGTTGTAGGGATATCTAATTCTACCTTCAGTTTTATTTTCTTTCAGATATGTCAATGTTTGAGTCATGTGTTTTGGGGCACTGTGGTTGTTATATGTTCTAGTTTGCTAGCTGCCGGAATGCAATATACCAGAAACGGAATGGCTTTTAACAAGGGGAATTTAATGAGTTGCTAGTTTACAGTTCTAAGGCTGAGAAAATGTCCCAATTAAAACAAGTCTATAGAAATGTCCAATCAAAGGCATCTGGGGAAAGATACCTTGGTTCAAGAAGGCCGATGAAGTTCAGGGTTTCTCTCTCAAATGAGAAGGCACGTGGCGAACACAGGGCTTCTCTCTCAGCTGGAAGGGCACATGGTGAACACGGCATCATCTGCTAGCATCTTCTCCTGGCTTCCTGTTTCGTGAAGCTCCCCGGGAGGCATTTTCCTTCTTCATCTCCAAAGGTCGCTGGCTGGTGGACTCTGCATCTCGTGGTCACATAGTTCTGCTCTCTCTCTCTGAATCTCTCATTCTCCAAAATGTTTCCTCTTTATAGGACTTCAGAAACTAATCAAGACCCACTCAAATGGGTGGAGACATGTCATCCCTTAATCCAATTTAACAACCACTCTTGACTAAATCACATCATCCAGGGAGATGATCTCATTACAGTTTCAAACATACAGTATTGAATACAGATTATTCTACCTTTAAGGAATGGGTTTTACATTAAAACATGGCTTTTCTTAGGGGGCATACTTCCTTTCAAACCAGCACA
>PVIY010025372.1:0-36811 GCA_004026745.1 Myrmecophaga tridactyla
GGGTGCTAGTCAAGGGATAAGAAGGGAGATGCCAGGCAGGGGGAAGGAGGGGTGATGCCAAGAGAGGCAAAGCGGGTGGCTGCCAGGCGAGGGAAGGCGGGGGCGCCAGCGCGGCGCGGCGGGCGTCGGTGCCAAGGCCCGTGGGGGCCGCGCGGCGCGGGTCGCTCACCTGCTCCCCCGGGACCCCGGCCCAGAGCGCGGCCGGCCGGGCTCCCCGCTCGGCGTTCGGGCTCCGACCGGCGCCTGCGCCGCTGCAGCCCGGGAGCGGGGGAGGCGCAGGGAGCGTCTGCAAAGAGCGAGTCGCTTAATAATGAGTTAGGGATCAGAGAGGAAGCCTTCTCCCCATTCCTCGTGACGCGTTGTTGCCACCCTGGGAGCACCGCAGCGGGCTTTCGCCGGACCCGTTTTAATCTTCAGCCCGTTTGTAGATACATCTTAGATTTGTAGATACATCTACTACGCACCCACATTCACACAGTCAGCACATCATATAGGGCCACAGACATTACCTACACAGTGATCACACGCGCGCATGTGTGTGCACACACACTCATACACGCACACGCACACACTGTTGGGGGAAGGGGGCTTTGGTTCTATTCCACTTACAGGGCCAGGTCTGACTGATGAAAATTCCATCACCACCACCACCACCTTCATGCACTTAACACTTGAGGCTTTATCACAATTGACCCTTTTCAAAGCGCATTCACACCTGGCCATCTAGTCTTGGTACCTAGCCAAGCTTTACTGAGGTCTCCTCTCTGAAGGAACTATGGCAGCCAAGAGGAACCCTTGACTTTCAGCCAACTGAGTCCAGCTCTGGTCATTCCGTGGGCTTTTCTAGGAGTCTCACCTTGAACAACCAGACCGAGGCTCGCTCAGTGCCTGGCACTTGGTAGGGGCTCAGTTTTTACTTTGCTGAATAATGAATGAGTGAATGAGCCTTAGACAGCTTAGCAAGGGCCTGAGCGAGTGGGTGCCACCCTCCGAGAGGAGCCATCAGGGCCGGGAGCCTAGAAGCCAGCCAAGGGTTTGGGGACCCGGGTGCCTGGCAGCTCCAGAACAGGATGACGGCAGATAGCAGGAAGCTGGGGTAAAGGCCAAGGTCATGTCTACACCCTCAAGTCCCTGCCTCTGCCCCAGATGCCCAGCCACCCCTAGCCCAGGCCGCTTGCCTCACAAGATAGGCATTTTGGAGACCAAGATCCGAAGTGGAAAGGAGCCCATGGCTCTAAGCACTGCCTGGGACGGCGCTGTCTCTGTGACCTGTGAGCCACATGGACGAGAGACTGAGGCTCTCAAGCCTCCTTTAAACCCCCCTTTCCTCCAAAAGAATGGAAACTCAAGCCAGCTCAGCCCTGGGAAGATGACAGGCTCGGTTCTCCCATCAGCCTCTCCCCACCCCTTTTGTTTCTGTTTCCCCAGAGCACCCTCCTACCCCAGGTGACTCAGGGTAGCCTCTTATCTACCCTCCTATCCAAATGTACTTACACTCTTAATCAAAACTTCCCACTGCTGTGTCCCTTTTCATGAAGGGTACTGGGTTCATGCTAACAACACCATCTACCTTTCCTGGGAATGCCTCCCTTTTAATAAGGAACTTCTGGAAAGGCAGTGCCACATAATCTGACAGGAATGAATCTGTAAAGGGAGCATTTGGACCTTATGGTCAGGAGGGAAGTGGAGAGGAAATTCTGGGTTGAGGAAGGCTTTGCCCAGTGGCCTTAGAGGTGAGGGACTAGAGAACCATCTAAATAAAGTGATTTGAGGGGCCTTGAAAGGCTTCCCATGACCTGGGCCCTGATACCCCAAGGTCCAGTGCTAGAGTTTCCTTTCTTTGGGCCAAGAGGAGTCTATTTAAAGGTGGTATCCTCACTGTTTCTTGATAATGTTATCAAGGATTAAGCTGATGGCCCTTCTATGACTTCCCAGTTGGGCAGGGAGTGGTGGGAAGTTAGGGGCAGCACTTCTCTACCCGGTGCCTAACACCTGGTCTTTAAATAGCTGCTCACTTGTCTCTTTTTTCCTCTAGACTGGAAACTCCATGAAGCAGAACTGGGGCTTGTTAGCCTGGACACTCCAGAGCCAGCACAGAGCCTGGCACAGAGTAAGACTCAGTAAGTGTTTGGAGAAGGATTCAGGCAGAGAGGCAGTCACTGCAGAGAACTGGGAAAGGGCTCCTGAGAGAGCTGGAATTTGAGACAAAGGCCCAGGCCACCAGGCAGTAGGTTAGACTGCAGCGTAAGTTTAGGAATGGAATTCAGTCTTTCATCAGTGCCCTTTGCTTATGTAGTAAGAATTTGGAAACAACCTAAAGGTTCACCAATGGGTGATGGTTTAAATAAATCATGATTCATCTACTCAATGAATGCCATCAACCATTGGGAAGCTCTCTCTCTATTGATATAAATGGCTCTCAGTGATATGCAGAATGAAAAAAGCATGCTAATATTTTAAAATTAAAATGCATATAACATTTGTATACACATACATACACATATACCTGCATATGCATATATCCTCTGGAAGGTTACAAAAGAAATTGGTAACAGTAGTTGCCTCGGGTAAGGATGGCTGGGGAACTGGCATGGGCTGTCTATTCTTTTGCAGCTTTTGAATTTAGAATGTTTTACACATTCAAAAAATTAAAGTTTTTAAAAAATCATTGATATCTTTTAGAACTTCAATGTATTCTGAGCATCCACAAATTTATGTGTCTTTGGCCATGTATCCATATGGGACCGTCTGTTTGTTGATTTCTCTCATTTGCTTAGCCCTTCTTCATCAAGTTTATATTACTAGGTCCTGGGCACTTTACTAAGCTCTACGGGGCAGAGCTGAATGAGACGCCTCTCCGCCAAATGGGAGATTAAAACATGTACACAACTAACTACAACAGGCAGAAGGGATTAAATGCAATCAAATGCTAGAGGAAAGATGGAGAGCAAGTATTTATTCACCTTCACCATGTGTCTGGCACTGTGGTAGGTGTTTGGTCTTCCCAACAACCCTACAGAATGTTATTATTTAAATTAGCACATGATGAAACATGAAGCTCCGAGACGTAAGTAAAATATGAGGTCACATAACTAGCACATGGCAGACCTAGTGCTCTGACGTCCATCTGACTTCTTCCCACCACAGCGGGCAGTGTGTGGGGTGAGAACTGGGGAGGTGAAGAATGAGGACTTTCACAAGAGGCAGCTTTGGTGCTAATCCCTGAGATTCTATCACGTTACTACAGCTGAGCAATAAGGAGAAAGATGGGCCTGACAGGAGGGTGTTTGGTGTCTTGGACTGACTAGTAAGTAGTCTGGTGTTGGTGAAAAACAAGGCTTGAAAGAGAACATATCCAATGTGGAGGGTCTTTTTAAAAAAAGTATTTTTATTGACAAATCTTCACACACGTACATTCCGTACATGGTCGATAATCAATGGCTCTCAATATCACATGGCTGGTATTCATCACCATAATTTTTTAGAACATTTTATATCACTCCAGAAAAAGAAATAAAAAGAAAAAAGGAAAAACTCATACATCCCATACCCCTTGCCCCTTCCTCTCATTGACCAACAGTATTTCAATCTACCCAATTTATTTTACCCTTTATCCCCTCTATTATTTATTTATATTTTATCCATATATATTCTTTACTCATCTGTCCATACCCTGGATAAAAGGAGCATCAGACACAAGGTTTTCACAATCACACAGTCACATTGTAAAAGCTATATAGTTATACAATCATCTTCAAGAATCAAGGCTACTGGGGGGTGCGCGAGTGGTTCAGAATACTCACCTTCCATGAGCGAGACCCGGGTTTGATTCCTGGACCACGCACCTAAAAATATATATATATTGCCATAAGAATCAAGGCTACTGGAAAACAGCTCAACAGTTTCAGGTATTTCCCTCCAGCCACTACAATATACCGTAAACTAAAAAGGGTTAGTTGTATAATTCATAAAAATAACCTCCAGGGTAAGCTCTCAACTCTGTTTGAAATTTCTTAACCCCTGAAACTTTATTTAGTCTCATTTCTCTTCCCCCTTTTGGTTAAGATGACTTTCTCAATCCCTTAACGCTGGGTCTCTGCTCATCCCGGGATTTCTGTTACACATTGCCAGGGAGATTTACCCCCCTGGGAGTCATGTCCCACATAGTGGGGAGGGCAGTGAGTTCACCTGCCAAGTTGGCTTAGAGAGAGAGGCCACATCTGAGCAACAAAAGAGGTTCTCTGGAGGTGACTCTGCAGCATAACTATTAGTAGGCTTAGCCTATCCTTTGCAGGAATAAGTTTTATAGGGGTTGAACCCTAAGATCGAGGGCTCAGCCTATTGATTTGGTTGTCCCCACTGCTTGTGAGAATATCAGAAATTTTCCAGATGGGGAGATTGAATATTTCTCCTTTTTCCCAAGTCCCCCAAGGGGACTTTGCAAATACTTCTTTATTTACTGTCCAAATTACTCTAGAATATAAGAGGGCATCACACTAACCTGATTAAGCTAACAAAATCTCATGTCCTATTCAAGATTTCTAGTACTTATGGTGTTCAACTAAATTGACCATATAAGTTAAATTAGGTAATGCACTAGCCAAAATATACATTTTGCACCAAATAAACATCTCTCCCTTTGGTCTCATGCAGAAGGTGAAGTTTTAAAATATGGACGATCCTTTACCCTGTATTCTGATCTACCTTAGTCCTATCCAGATCAGCTTCCTTCATATCTCTAATTGAAGTCTGATACCTTTTTCAACTTTTTAAACAGCTCCTGTATGGGGTACTACTGACTTTCATAGCTTCAGAGCTCTAATTCTGAGTCTCAGGTGTCACATAAATACCCAAAGTTTCTGAGAAGGACCAGGTTACGTACAGACAGCTCAGTATCTCAGAATTTAGAAATAACAGTTACAACTCCTGAATATATGTGACTGCTGTAAGAGTTTATAATCGAGGACCCTTTACAATAGGCCCCAACCTGATAACCCATGCTCTAGAGTTCAGTTCCCCAAGTTTTTATATTATAGTTATTCCATATGATTGAGGCATGATAATATTTGTCTTTTGGTTCCTGACATTTCATTCAACATATAGTCCTTAAGGTTCATTCACCTAGTTGCGAGTCTCACAAGTTCGTTCCTTCTTGCCACTGCTTAGTAGTCCATTGTATGAACACATCACAGTTCCCCACTCCATTCCTGTCTTTGTACTCTCAGGCCACCTCTATTCATTGTGAATCATGAACACTGCTGCCATAAACACCAGTGTGCAAAAGTCCATTTGTGTCCCCACACTCAGTTTCTCCAGGTATATACTGAGCAACAGGGTTGCAGGATCATATGGCAACCCCACCCCTAGCCTCCTGTGGGACCACCACACCGCCCTCCAAAGGGCTGCACCTCTCAGGTTCCCTACTGATAGTGAATAGCTACATCTTTTTCTCTGCATTTTCTCTCACACTTGTTTCTCTGTTCATTTTTAAAGTTTTATTCACACATCATACAGTCCAACTTAAGTATATAGACATGCCTTCACTACCATAATCTATATAAAGACATTTCCCTTTCTTCCACAAAGAATCCATACCCCTCCTCCATACCCCGCCCCCCAGCCTGTTGTCATTTAGTTTTGGCATAATGCCTTTGTTACATTCAGTGAAAGCATATTACAATGTTACTGTTGACTATAGACCAATGTGGAGGGTTTTAAATGCATGAAGAGGAGTTTGGGCTTTTCTCAGGAACCAGTGGGTGCCACTAAGGGCTGCTTTTTACCACTCTTCATAGCTGTACCTTGTGCAGTTCTTTGTTCTTCTCTCTGAAAGCTGCAGCAAGCGGCATGCTCATCAGCTGCCCTCCACTCTTCATTGACTCCCAAACATACCCACAGATTAGGATGGGGAAATTACAAGATTCCAAAAATTTCTCTGAGATTTACTCAGAATTATTCGAAATGTAATGCTTTTCCTTTTCTTAAAGGAGTCCTCCCTCTGCTCCACTCCTAATTGTATAAGCTTCAGGCCCTACGATACCTGAATCTGTCCCTGACTGAGCTATAAGTAAACTGTGTTTGCTCTTCCTTTCCTGGCAACTTTTTGTTTTCTCTAGAGTTAATAATGATCTCTTTTGAATATATATATTTGTTTAGTTTTATTTGTACTTATCATTAATAGAGTCTATACTCTCCACTAACTCTCTCAATCTCCTTTCAGGGCATTTGGATTCAACAGGTTTTCCTGGAGCCTTCTGACCTTCCCCAATCTGGAATGGTTGCCCACAAATACTGGGGGTGCACCAAAATCTTGGGAATTCTCTTCACCTCACTACAGTTCATTCATTCTTGCAAGAAATGGGTACTGGGTGCTTACTATTTGCTAGATACTCTTTTGACACTGAGGTTACAACAATGAACAAAATGAACCAAAACTTTTTTGCCCAGTTGGAGTTTATATTTGAATGGGAGAGATATAAACAGCAGGCAAGAAAAATAAGACAAATATGTAGGATGTTAGATGGTGATAAACGCAATGGAAAAAAAAAGTAGGGGTTGACTTCTGCCTCCAGAAAGATGGAATAAATGCATTTTTCCCTGTTCCTCCTACTAAGTATAACTAAAAGCCCTAACATTATGTATAAAACAAACTTAAGGAGGCTCTGAAAGGTGGAGAGAAGAAGGCAGACATGCTAGCAATCTTGGGACCCAAGTAATGGCATAGTCGGTGAGCTGTATTTTCTTTTTGCTCATTGTATTAGTTTGTTAAGCTGCCAGAATGCAATATGCCAGAAATGAAAGAACTTTTAAAAAAGGGAATTTAATAAATTACAAGTTCACAGTTCTAAGCCTATAAAATTATCAAAACTAAGGCACCCAGGGAAAGATACCTTAATTCAAGAAAGGCCGATGGATCTGGAACACCTCTGTCAGCTAGGAAGGCACATGGTTGGCACTGCTGGGGTCTTTGGTTTCTGGTTTCAAACACCTTCCCTGGGGCATTTTCCTTCTCCATCTCCAAAGGTCTCTGGCTATGTGGGTTCTGTTACTTCTGCCCTCCAAGTATCTGCATTAGCTCTGTTGTAAGCTCTCTCCAAAATGTTTCCTCTTTTAAAGGACTCCAGGAAACAAATCAAGACCCACCTAGAATAGGTGGAGTTACTTCTCCATCTAATCAAAAGGTCACACCCACAACTGGGCATGTCACATCTCCATGGAAATAATCTAATAAAAAACTTCCACCTTACAGTATTGAGTCAGAATTAAAAGAAATGGCTGCTCCCACAAGATTGGATCAGGATTAAAACATTGCTTTTCTGGGGTACATATTAGATTCAGACTGGCACACTCATGTATCCTAGACTTGGAGCTGAAGAAACCCAGAAATGACAACAAACTCAGGCAGAAAAAGTCTCTCCCCCCAAAAAAGTATGCTGTCTCTTGCCAAAGGACCAGGAGAGGGGAAGCCCAGAAACTCAGAAAACATTTAGACAACAACACTACTCCATACAGCACAGATTGAGTGGAAAGCCTAGACTTGCACATTCACAAGGTGGTAACAAGACACCCCAACACCCCCACCAGGGTGGTGTCAAAGAAGGCCAAGTATGAGGCTGGAACTTTCATCCCTGGTGGTTGGCAACAAGGTCCCCCACCTTGATCAGTGGAGATCAGTGGAGACCACATGGTGATCCTGGACTTCCAGCTTCGCTCTGCATTAGTAAGGCACTCCTAACCCTCCCTACTGGGGTGGTTTCGGAGGAAGCCTATTCGAGAGTCAGGACTCTCACCATTGCCTGCATTAATGAAGCCAGCCCCACCATAGTATCAGTGGAGGCCTACTGAGAGGTCAGAACCCTCATCCTGGCCCTGTAGGAAAAGGGCGTTCCCCTGCATTGTTTGTTAACTGAAGCCTAATAGAATACCTGGACTTCTACCTTCACTTGGCAGAAATAAGGCAGTGTCCACTCTTTCCCAGTTGGAGTGGTGTCAGACAAATCCAGTTACAATAGAAAGTTTAAATAAGATCGAGTCACATAACATAATACAAAAGTTTCCAGGTTTCAGTAGAAAATTATTCATCATGCCCAAACCCAGAAGATCTCAAACAGGAAAAAAAGTCAATAGATGCCTACACTAAGATGACAGAAATGTTAGAATTGTCTGACAAAGATTTTGAAACAGCAATGATAAAAATACTTCAAAAAGCAATTATTAATACACTTAAAACAAATGACAAAGTAGAAGAACTTTAGCAAGGAAAGTGAACGTATAAAGAAGAAATAAATGGAAATTTTAGAACTGAAAAATACAATAAAAGTAAAAAAAAAAAAACCTCAGTTGATGGGCTCAACAGCAGAATCTGGAGACAGAAGAAAGAATCAGTGAGCTGGAAAATAGAGAAATAGAAACTACCCATTCCAGGCAACACAGAGAAAATATCCTGAAGTGGGGAAGGGGGAAGAAACTAGCCTAAGGAACCTATGAGACTGAAGTTCTAACGATCATGTCATCAAAAAGAAAGGATATACAGGGTAGGGCTGAAAAAGTTTTGAAGAAATTATGGCTAAAATTTTTCCAAATTTGGCAAAAGACAGAAGCCTACAGATTAAAGAAGTTGAGCAAACCCCAAACAGAATAAGCCTCCCAAAACCCATATCAAGCAGTATCACAATTTAGCTTCTGAAAACTAAAGACAAATAGAAAATCTTGAAAGCAGATGGATGAAAATGCACACCTTGTTTATAAGGGAAAAATAATTAAAATGAGCAGATTTCTCATCAGAAACCATGAAGACCAGATGAACATGGCTGTGCTGGTCTAAATCTGTTATGTACCCCAGAAAAGACAATGTTCTTTTACTCCATTCTTGTGCGTGCAGACCTCTTGTGAGTGGGATTTTTGATTAGGTTGTTTCCATGGAAATATGAACCAGCCCATTCAAGGTAGGTCTTAATCCCCATGCTGGAGTCCTTTATAGGAGGATAAGACAAATGAAACTCAGAGAGTTCCAGAGAAGCTAAGAGATGAAATCCAGAGTTTTCCCCAGAGAAGCTAAGAGAGGACACACAGACAGAGAAAGAAATGTCCAGAGACATTTGGAGATAGCATTTGAAACTAAAACCACGGGAGAAGGAACAACAAACATCACCATATGCCTTCCCATGTGACAGAGGAACCTGAATGCCAGCAGCCTTTCCCCAGATAAGGTATTTTCTTCTTGATGCCTTAATGGACATTTTCATGGCCTTAGAACTATAAATTTGTAACCTAATAAAACCCCATTGAAAAAGTCAACCCATTTCTGGTATATTGCATTCTGGCAGCATTAGCAAGCTGAAACAGTGGCTAAATATTTTTTTTTAAGTACAGAAAGACAAGAACTGTCAACCCAGAATTCTATATCCAGTGAAAAAAATCCTTTAGGAAAGAAAGGGAATCAAGACATTCTCAGATGAGGGAAAACTAAAGAATTTGTCAGCAGCAGCCTTGTCCTAAAAGAGTGGCCAAAGAAAGTTCTCTAAAAGAAGGGACTTTCTTTCTTCATAGGTGTATTAGTTAGGGTTCTCTAGAGAAACAGAATCAACAGGGAACACTTGCAAATATAAAATTTATAAAAGTGTCTCACGTGACCGCAGGAACACAGAGTCCAAAATCCACAGGGCAAGCTGCAAAGCCGACGACTCTGATGGAGGGTCTGGATGAACTCCACAGGAGAGGCTCACCAGCCGAAGCAGGAATGGGACCTGTCTCCTCTGAGTTCTCCTTAAAAGACTTCCCATGATTAGATTTAGCATCACTAATTGCAGAAGACACTCCCCTTTGGCTGATTACAAATGGAATCAGCTGTGGATGCAGCTGACGTGATCATGACCTAATCCTATGAAATGTCCTCATTGCAAAAGACAGGCCAGCGCTTGCCCAATCAGATAAACAGGTATCACAACTTGGCCAAGTTGACACATGTCCCTAACCATGACAATAGGGAAGTAAGAAAGAATATAGTAAGCAAAAATATGAGTAAATGCACTAAATTTTCCTCCTCTTCTTGAATTTACTAATTTATGTTTGGTGGTCAAAGCAAAAATTGTAGCACTGATGTGGTTCTAAATGTAATAGAGGTAATATTTAAGACAATTATAAACAGGAAAGGTAAAGGGACATAAAGAGATGTAAGATTTCTATACTTCACTTGAACTGGTAAAATTATGACACAGGTCGACTTTGGAAAATTATTTATACGTAATGTTATACCTAGAGAGACCACCAAAATAACTACACAAAGAGATATACCCCAAAGCACCATCGATAAATAAAAATTGAATTATAAAACAAGTGCTCAAAGAACCACAGAAAGTTAGGAAAAAGAAAACAGAGAAAAAAAGGCAGAGAGAACAAACAGAAAACAAAAACTAAAATGGCAGACTTAAGCCTTCACATAACAGCAATTACATTAAATGTAAATGGTCTAAATACACCAATTAAAAGAGAGATTAATAGAATGTATTAAAAATATAACACAACTATAGATTGTCTATAAGAAAATCATTTCAAATATAACAGTATAGGCAGATTAAAATGAAAAATATATCATGCAAACATTAATCAAAGGAAAGCAGGAGTGGCTATAATAACATAATATGAAGTAGGCTTCAGAGCAAAGAATATTACCAGAGACAAAGAGGGACAATATACAATGATAAAAGTCAATCCACCAAGAATACATAGCAACTTTAAATGTGGATGCATTGAATGACAGATCTGCAAAATACATGAAGCAAAAACTGATAGAATTAAAAAAAGAAATTGACAAATCTACACTTCTCTCTCAACTATTGATAGAACAGCTAAACAAAAAATCAGCAAAGACATAGAAGAACTCAGCAACACCATCCAAAGAGGATCTAATTGACTCCAGTAGATCACTCCATCCAATAACAGCAGAATGCACACTCTTTTTAAGGGTCCATGGACTATATACCAAGATGGGTCATATCCTAAGCCAAATAGAAACTTCAAGAAATTTTAAAGAAATGAATTCATACAGAATGTGTTTTCCAACCACAGTGGGATCAAACTAAAAATAAATAATAGGAAGATAAGAGAAAATCCCCAAACACTTGGAAATTAAGAAAAGCACACTTGTAAATTAACCCATGGGTCAAAGAGGAAGCCACAAGGGAAATAAAAGAAAGACACTGAAGTAAATGAAAATAAAAATACAACATATCAAAATTTGTGGATTACTGCTGAAGGGGGGCACTGCTGAAACAATGCTGAGAGGAAAATTTATAGCATTAAATCCATATATTGAAAAAGGAAAAGTTTCATATTAATATTTAAGCTCCCACCATAAGAATCAAGAAAAAGAAGAGTAAAATAAACCCAAAGCAAACAGAAGGAAGGGAATAATAAAGATAAAAACAGCAATCAGGGCGGCTGCCGTGGCTCAGCAGGCAGAGCTCCGACCTGCCGTGCTGGAGGTCTGGAGTTCGATCCCTGGTGCCTCCTGCCCATATGCAAATTTAAAAAAAAACAAAACAAAAAAAACAGCAATCAATGAATTTAAAAATAGAAATGCAAGATAGAAAATCAATGAAGTGTTTTCTTGAAAAACCCATGAAATTGAAATATTTAACAAGATTGAAAGAAAGAAGAAAAAAAAGAAATGAGATGCAAATAAGCAATATCAGAACTAGAACAGGGGTTATTACTATGGATAATAAGAACTCTATACACATACAATAGGCAAAGTGGACCATTTTCTTGAAAAACAAAGACTATCACAACTCACTCGATATGAAATAGGTAACTTGAATATCCTAAAACTATTAAAGAAATTGAATTGATCATTTAAAAATGTCCAAAAATAAAAAAACAGAGTATAAAAAAAAGAAAGAAAAGAAAACTACAGACCAATATCCCTCATGACCCTAGACACAAAAATCCTTCAGAATATATTAGTAAAATAGAATTCAGCAATATGTAAAAGGAATGCTAAACCACAATCAAGTGGGGTTCATTCTAGGGATGCAAGGTTGGTTTGCTATTCAAATACCAATCACTGTAATCCAGTATATTAACAGGCTAAAGAAAAAAAAGGTAACATGATAATATTGATCAATGCAGAAAAAGCATTTGACAAAATTCAATACCAATTCATGATGAAAACTCTCAAAACACAAGCATAGAGGGGAACTTCCTCAATTTGATAAAAAGCATCTACCAAAACCCTACAGATAATATCACAGTTAATGGTGAAAGACTGAGTGCTTTTTCCCTGAGATTGGGAACAAGGCAAGGATGTCCACTCCTGCCAATCTTAGTAAATCACCACATCTTATTCAACATAGTGCTGAAATGTCTATCCAGGGATATAAGACAAGAGAATAAAATAAAAGGCATACAGTTCATAGAGGAAATACTAACACTGTCCCTTTTTGCAGATGGCATGATTGTATACATACAAAATTCCAAGGAATAAAAAAAAACTTTCTGAACTAATACATGAGTTCGGGAAAGTCACAGGATACGAGATAAATATACAAAAATTAATTGTACTTCTATATGCTAGCAATGAACACATGGACACTGAAATTAAAAATACCCAGTTTAAATTGCTCAAAAATTAAGATACTTATGTGTACTCTAACAAAACATGTACAGGATTTGTATGCTGAGAACTATACAATACTATGAAAGATATCAAAAATCTAAATAAACGGAGATGCATACCGCGTTCATGGGTTGAAGACTCAACATAGTAAAGATGTCAATCCTCTGCAAATTGTTCAATTCAATTTCCATAAAAATTCTAGCAAAATAATATGTAAAATTGGCAAAATAAAAAATAGCTTTTACAGCATAATACTTGAAAAATAAGTACCTCTTTGCTCTACAAGTAGAGTGAATAAGGGAGGTGTTTAAATTAAGCCTATTTGTTTAAATATTATTGCAAAGAGCTCTATTTGTAGAGGCAAATTATAGGTAGATTACCAGGTTCTTATAAACACAACTTTAAACTGTCATTCCATTCTTGTATCTCTTTTTGCAAAAGCATACTAAAAAGTTTTAAAAGGTAGGGGAGAAAAACATTAGTTTTTGAGAGCAGGAAAATAATTTACTGCCCTCTTAAATGATGCATTTATAAAGTTTTTCCAGATAAACTAATCAAATAAATTAGAAAAATGTATTGACAAAAAAAATTCTAGCAAAACTTTTTCTAGATATAGACAATATTATTCTAAAATTTATATGGAAAGACAAAGGAACAATAATAGTTAAAAGTTTTGAAAAAGAAGAATAAAGTGGGACAAATGAGTCAACCCATTTTCAAGATGTAGAACTACAGTAATCAAGACTTTGTAGCATTGACAGGGGAATAGAAACATAGGTCAGTGGAACAGAAAAGAGAAGCCAAAAACGAAAGGTCTGAAAGCAATCCAAGGGCAGAAAAATAGCATTTTCAGCAAATTGTGCAGGAGCAATTGTACATCCATGACAAAAAATGAACCTTCACCTGCCTCACACCTTATACAAAAATTAACTCAAAATGGATCACAGACTTAAATGTAAAACATAAACTATAAATCTTTTAGGGTAAAAAACACAACATAGGAGAAAATCTTTGGGCTCTAGGATTAGGCAAAGAGTTCTTGAACTTGATATCAAAAGCACAATCTGTAAGAGGAAAAAAAATGATGAATTGGACTGCATTTAAAAAGAAAGCTTTTGCTAGGTGAAGGACCTTGATAAGTGGATGAAAAGGCAAACTACAAAATGGGAGAAAATGTACTCTCAAAACTCAAAAGTAAAAAAGCAAACAATTCAATCTGGAAATGGGCAAAAGACATGACAGACAGTGCACCACAGAGGCTACAGATAGCAAATAAGCAAGCAAAAAGTTGTTCAACATCATTAGCCATTACACTACACACATATCAGAATGACGAAAGTAAAATATATGACAACCAAATGCTCAAGGATGTGGAGAAACAAGATCACTCATACATTACTGTTGGGAATATAAAATGGTGCAGCCACTCTAAAAGATGGTTGCTTAAAAACTAAACATATGGATAAACCAATTCACTCAGGTGCCCTTGGAAGGAAACTTCTTGGTGGGATCCTTCTGCTCTGAGAGATCTGGAGGCAAACCTTCATGCTTGGCATTATAGGCTCTGTCCCATCATGACGGGAAAAGGAGAGTCCAACAAGCTGAGAGAGAGGCAAAATGTCCTCATGTCTTCTTAGTGCATACCTTCCAGGAAAAGCACAAGAAGAAGCACCCAGACTCTTCAGTCAACTTCGCCAAATTCTCCAAAAAAAGTTCTGAGAGATGGAAGACAATGTCTGCAAAGTAAAAGTCCAAGTTTGAAATATGGTCCAAAATGACAAAGTTCATTGTGACGGGGAGATGAAAAATTATGCTCCTCCCAAAGGTGATAAAAAAAGGAAAGAAAACAAGATCCCAATGTCCTTAAAAAGCCACCACCTGCTTTCTCCCCATTTTGCTCTGAACATCGTTCAAAAATAAAAAATGAACACCCAAGCCTGTCCACTGGGGATACCGCAAAAAAATTTGGGTGAAATGTGGTTTGAACAGTGAGCCAAAGATAAACAACCATATAACCAAAAAGCAGCTAAGCTGGAGGAGAAATAGGAGAAGGATATTGCTGCATATCATGCCAAGGACAAAAGTGAAGCTGGAAAGAAGAGCCCTGGCAGGTCAACAGGCTCGAAGAAGAATGAACCAGAAGAGGAGGAGGTGAAGCAGGAAGAAGTTGAAGATGATGAGGATGAAGAATAAATGGCTGTCCTGCAATGATGTGTGTGGATTGTGCGTGTGTGCTCGGGCATTTGTTTTGCTAAGAATGTGAATTCAAGGGCAGTTCAATACTACCGTCAGTATAAAAACTGTACAGGTTTTTGTATAACTGATAAGATTCTTTGTAGAGAAAATATTTTTTTTAAATGCTGGTTGTAGCTTTTTGAGAGACTACTATGTACAGTTAGATTTTTAAGCTTCTGATGTCGAACGTTTCTATTTAATGGTTTCTTCAATTTCTTGACTTTGAATGGTAGCACAACAAACTCCTAGGAATTAGAATCAATAGGAAATTTTGTTTTTTTTTAAGATGCTGCATTTAAAAACTTTCTAACAAAATTATGTATATTTAAAAAAACCCTAATTTTTAGGTGAAAAAACCTAACCATGCCTTTACCATGTAACCCAATAATAGCACTTCTGGGCATTTATCCCAGAAAAATGAAGACATCTTCCCATAGAAACCTATACACAAATGTTCTAAGCAGAGTTATTTGTAAAAGCTGGAAAAAACCCAGATGTCTTTCAGCGGGCGAATGCTTAAACTGTGTTACAGCCACACCATAGAATGCAACTCAGCAATAAAATGGAATGGACTATTAATACATACACCAACCCGGATGAATCTCCAGAGAATTATGCTGAGTGAAAAAAAAAAGGCAATTACAAAAGATTACATACTGTATGTTTCCATTTATACAACATTTTTTGAAATGACAGAATTACAGAACAGACTAGTTCTTCCAGTATTAAGGAGAGGGTGGCTTGGGGGAGCAGCGGGTGTGGCCATAAAAGGCAGCACGAAGGATCATTAGGTGGGAATGTTCTGTATCGTGACTGTGTTGTCACTATTCTGATTATGGTGGTGTACTGTAGTTTTGTAAAATGTTATCACTGGGGGAAACCGAATAAAGTACACAGGATCTCTCTGTGTTCTTTCTTGTAGCTGCATGTGAAAATACCATCATTCCAAAATAGAAAGTTTAATTAAAAACCAATAAAGCACGGAAGGGAGATGCGGAGTTCATGGTGTGGGGAGGACGGGACACCAGGTGCAAAGTTCCTCGTCTTACAGGGCCTCGTGTGCTAGAGGAAAAGCAGTGTGGCTGGAGGGTACGGAGACAGTAATATGCTCTCAAGTCAGATGTATAAGGGGGTGGGCAGGATGGAATGGCCTCGGAAGCTATTTTAAGGGCTTTTTTCTTTTACTCTGAGTTAGTTGGGAAGCAATTGGAGGATTTTTTTAAAAAACTTTTTTATTGTACAGTATAACATATATACAAAGCAAAGAAATAAAAAAGCAATAGTTTTCAAAACACTGTTCAAAAGTGGTTGCAGGATAGATCCCAGAGTTTGTCATGGGCTACCATATGATCCTCTCATATTTTCCCTTCTAGCTGCTCCAGAATATAAGAGGCTAGAGGGCTCAAATATTTTTTTATCATCACAATAGACTTTTTTTTCTTCTTTTTTTGTGAACAGTAACATACATACAAAAAAGCTATAAATTTCCAGGCATAGCACCAGAATTAGTTGTAGAACACATTTCAGACTTTGACATGGGTTACAACTTCACAATTTTAGGTTTTTACTTCTAGCTGCTCTAAAATACTGGAGACTAAAGGAGATATCAGTTTAATGATTCAGCATTCACATTCATTTGTTAAGTCCTATCTTCTATGTAAATTCCACCATCAACTTTGATCTTTCCATACCTGATTCAGCATTCACATTCATTTGTTAAGTCCTATCTTCTATGTAAATTCCACCATCAACTTTGATCTTTCCATACCTCTCATTGGGGTGTTTGGGCAATGGTAATTCTAAATTTTTGATATTGTGGGGTAAAGAGATGGAACTGGAGAGGCTGGGCTAGGTTTCAGCACTTATCTGGACCAGGGACCCATCTGGAGTTGTGGGTTTCTGGCAAGTTACTCTACTGTCTGAAACCCTTGTGGAATCTTATAAATTGCCCTAGGTGTTATTTAGGATTGGCTGGAATGGTCCTGGTTGGGGGTTGGCAGGTTATGACAGGTAGCAAGGTCTAACTGAAGCTTGCGTAAGAGCAACCTCCAGAGTAGCCTCTCGACTCTATTTGAACTCTCTCTGCCACTGATACTTTATTAATTACACTTCTTTCCCCACATTTGGTCAGGATGGAATTGTTGATCCCACAGTACCAGGTCTGGATTCATCCCTGGGAGCCCTTTCCCACGTCACCAGGAAGACTTTCACTCCTGGATGTTATGTCCCACTATGATTTCACTTGCATAGTTCGGCTCAGACAGATTGAGGCCACATGTGAGCAATGAAAGAGGTCCCCATTGGAAGATTTTTAAAAAATATTTCTATTGATAAAACAACATACAAACACAAACATTCGCTTCATACATTCCATATGTGGTGTACAATCAACGGCTCACAATATCGTCATATAATTGTGCATTCATTACCATGATCAGTTTCTAGAACATTTGCATCACTTCAGATAAAGAAATAAAAAGAAAAAAGAAAAAAATTCATGCATCCCATACCCCTTACCCCTCCCTCTCATTGACCACTATTATTTTAATCTCCCTTATTTATTTTATCCTTTATCACCCCTATTGTTTATTTATTTATTTTTTCATATTTTTTTATTCATCTGTCCATACCCTGGATAAAAGGAGCATCAGACACAAGGTTTTCAAAACTATCCAGTCACCTTGTCAAAGTTATATCTCTACACAATCATCTTCAAGAATCAAGGCTACTGGAACACAGCTCAACAATTTCAGGTACTTCCCTCCAGCCACTTCAATATACCATAAACTAAAAAGGGATATCTATATAATGCATAAGAATAACCTCCAGGATAAGCTTTCAACTCTGTTTGAAATTTCTCAGCCCCTGAAACTTTATTTTGTCTCATTTCTTTCCTCCCCCTTTTGGTCAAAGAAGTCTTTCTCAACTCCTTGATATTGGGTCCCAGCTCATCCCTGGGCATTCTGTTCCATGTTACCAGGGAGAGTTACACGACTGGGAGTCATGTCACACATGGAGGGGGAGTTGGCAGTGAGTTCACCTTCCAAATTGGCTTAGAGAGAGGCCACATCTGAGCAACAAAAGAGGAGTGACTTAAGCATGATTTTAAGTAGGCTTAGCTTCTCCTTTGCAGGAATAAGTTTCAATAGGGGCAAATCCCAAGATCAAGGGCTTGGCTTATTGATTTGGTTGTCCCCACTGCTTGTAAGAATACCCAAAATTCTCCAATTGGGGAAGTTGAATATTTCCTCCTTTCTCCCCAGTCCCCCAAGGAGACTTTGCAAATACTTCTTTATTTACTGCCCAAATTACTCTGGGATATATCAGGGCATCACACTAACCTGGACAATCCAACAAAATCTTATGTCCTATTCAAGATTCCATGTACTTATGGTGTTCAACTAAACTGACCATACAAGTTAAATTAGGTCATGTGCTACCCAACATATAAATTTTGCACCAAATAAACCTCTCTCCCCTTGGTCTCACACAGAAGTCGAAGTCTTAAAATATGGACGATCCTTTACCCTTTATTCTGATCTACCTTAGTCCTATCCAGGTCAGCTTCCTTCATATCTCTAGTCAAAGTTTGATCCCTTTTTTAACTTTTTAAACAGTTCCTGTATAGGGGTACTGCTGACTTTCAGAGCTCTGACTCTGAATCTCAGTTGTCACATAAATACCTGAAGTTTCTGGGAATGACCACGTTATGTACAAACAGCTCATTATCTCAGAATTTAGAAATAACAGTTACAACTCCTGAATATATATGACTGCTGAAAGACCTGACAATCTAGGACCCTTTACAATAGGCCCCAACCTGATAACCCATGTTCTCGACTTCAGTTCACTGAGCTTTTATACTATAGTTAGTCCATATGATTGAGGCATGATAATATTTGTTTTTCTTTTTTCTGACATACAGTCCTTAAGGTTCATTCACCTAGTTGCATGCCTCACCACTTCATTCCTTCTTGCAGCTGCTCAGTAGTCCCTTGTATGTATACACCCGTTCCCCCTTCCATTCCTCATTCATTGTACCCTTTAGGGCATCTCCATCCATTGTGAATTACGAACACTGCTGTCATAAGCACAAGTGTGCAAAAAATCCATTCGTGTCCCCACACTCAGTTCCTCCAGATATATACTAAGCAACAGAGTTTCAGTTGGCTACCCCACCCCAGCCTCCTGTAGGACCACCACACTGACCTCCAGAGGTTGCACCTCTAAGTTTCCCTACTGACAGTGAATAGGTACATCTCTTTCTCTGCTTTTTCTCTAGCACTTGTTTCTCTCTGTTCATTTTTAAAGTTTTATTCACACATCCTACAATCCAACCTAAGTATATAGACATGGCTTCACCACCATATTCTATATGAAGACATTTCCTTTTCTTCCAGAAAGAATCCATATCCCTCCCCCATGGCTTCACCTGTTGACATTTAGTTTTGGCATAATGCCTTTGTTACATTCAGTAGAAGCATATTACAAAGTTACGGTTGACTATAGACCTTAGCTTACATTGATTGTACTTTTTTCTGTATGTCATCCATTTTCAACACCTTGTAATGTTGCTATTCATATGTTCTCCCTCATGCAAAAACATTTTTTTATTTGTACATTTAATCACCATCATTGTCCACTCTAGGCATCCCTAAGTTATACCATCTCAGACTTTATCCTTTATCTTTCCTTCTGGTTTCATATGTTCCTCTAGCCCTTCTCCCTCAATCATACTCACATTCAGCTTCATTCAGTGTACTTATATTATTGTGCTACAATCAGGTAGTATTGTGCTATCCATTTCTGAATTTTTACAATCAGTCCAATTGCGCAATCTGTATTCCTTCAGCACCAAATGTCCAATATCTTTCTGTGCTGGTTTGAATAATTGTGAACCCCAGAAAAGCCAAGTTCTTTAATCCTCATTAAATATTGATGAGTGTGCCAGTCTGAATCTGTGGTGGACCCCAGAAAAGCCACGCCCTTTGATCCTCATTCAATATTGCTGGGTGGGAGCATTTTGATTGTTTCCATGAAGATGTGACCCACCCAATTGTGGGTGGTAACTTTTGATTAGATGATTTCCATGGAGGTGTGTCTCCACCCGCTGAAGGTGGAGTTGCTTGCTGGAATCCTTTAAAAGAGGAAACATTTTGGAGAGAGTCCCTTGTTGGTAGAGCCATGTGAAAGCCAGCAGACACCACCATGTTTGCCATGTGTCCTTTCAGCTAAGAGAGAAATGTTGAACGTCGTCGGCCTTCTTGAACCAAGGTATCTTTCTCCAGATGCCTTTGATTGGACATTTATCTATAGACTTATTGTAATTGGGACATTTTCTCAGCCTTGGAACTGTAAACTAGCAACTCATTAAGTTCCCCTTTTTAAATGCCATTCTGTTTCTGGTATATTGCATTCCAGCAGCTAGCAAACTAGAACACTGGGTAAGAGCTTTTTTATTATTTCCACAGAGATGTAACCCACCCAATTGCAGGTGGTAACTTTTGATTAGATGGTTTATGTGGAGATGTGTCTTCACCCATTCAAGGTGAGGGTTGCTTACTGGAGGCCTTTAAGAGGGAATCATTTTAGAAAAAACTTTAGAGCCCATGCAGCCAGAGACCTTTGGAGGTGAACAGGGAAAATGCCCCCAGAGGAGCTTCATGAAACAAGAAGCCTGGAGAGAAAGCTAGCTGACGTTGCCATGTTCACCATGTGCCTTTCCAGTTGAGAGAGAAACCCTAAACGTCATCGGCCTCCTTGAACCAAGGTATCTTTTCCTGGATGCCTTAGATTGGACATTTGTATAGCCTTGCTTTAATTTGGACATTTTCACAAGCTTAGAACATGTAAACTTGAAATTTAATAAATTCCCCTGCTTAAAAGCCATTCTGTTTCTGGTATATCACATTCTGGCAGCTTGCAAACTAGAACACTACCTTATTTTTATCTCCTAATAATCTGTGTTCTTAACTTCAACTCTCAAAATTCACTCATTAATGTTAGTTCATATTAGTGAGACCATACAGTATTTGTCCTTTTGTTTCTGGCTAATTTCGCTCAGCATACTGTCCTCAAGGTTCATCCATGTTGTTACGTGCTTCATGACTTTATTCTGTCTTACACTGCATAATATTCCATCATATGTAGATACCATAGTTTGTTTAGCCATTCATCCATTGATGGGCATTTGGGCTGTTTCCATCTCTTGGCAAATGTAAATAATGCTGTTATAAACATCTATGTGCAAATGTCCATTTGTGTCCTTGCCTTCAGTTCCTCTGAATATATACCTAGAAATGGGATTGCTGGATCATATGGTAATTCTATACTTAGCTTCCTGAGGAACTGCCAAACTGCCCCTCACAGCAGTTGTACGATTTTACATTCCCACCAACAGTGGATAAGTGTGCCTCTTTCTCCACATCCTCTCCAGCACTTGTCATTTTTTGTTTTTTTGATAATGGCCATTCTCATGGATATCAGATGATATATCATTGTGGTTTTGATTTGCATTTCCCTAATAGCAAGTGAAGTTGAGCAACTTTGTACATGCCTTTAGCCATTTGTATTTCCTCTTCTGAGAAGTGTCTGTTCATGTCTTTTGCCCATTTTTAAATTGGGTTGTTTGTCTCTTTGTTGTTAAGTTGAAGAATCTCTTCATATATTCTGGATACTAAATGCTTATCTGATATGTGGTGTTCTAGTTTGCTAGCTGCTGGAATGCAATATACCAGAAACAAAATGGCTTTTAAAAAGAGGAATTTAGTAAGTTGCTAGTTTACAGTTTTAAGGCTCAGAAAATGTCTCAATTAAAACAAGTCTATAGAAATGTCCAATTTAAGGCATCCAGGGAAAGAGACCTTGGTTCAAGAAGGCCGATGACGTTCAATGTTTCTCTCTCAGCTGGAAGGGCACATGGCGAACATGGTGGCATCTGCTGGCCTTCTCGTGGTTTTACCAAAAGGGGCTCTCTCCAAAATGTTTCCTCTTTTAAAGGATTCCAGTAAGCAACTCCACTTTCAATGGGTGGAGACACACCTCCATGGAAATCATCTAATCAAAAGTTACCATCCATAATTGGGTGGGTCACATCTCCATGGGAACAATCAAATTGCTCCCACCCGGCAATACTGAATGAGGATTAAAGGGCATGGCTTTTCTGGGGTCCACCATAGATTCAAACCAGCACATGTGGTCTCCAAAGCATTGGAGGATTTTAACCAAACCAATAAGGCTTCCATGTGGAGTATAGGCTTTAAGGGGCAAGGCAGAAACAGGGAGACCAGGGGGAGTCTATTGCAATTATTTGGATAATAGAAATAATGGATTAGAATAAAAGGTTGCACTAGAGATGGGAGAAATAGTTGGATGCTGGGCATATTTTATAAATAGAGCCAATGAGATTTACTCTCAGATTGGACATGGATGTGAAAGGAAGACAGGCAAGAGTCAAGGTTATTCTGAGGGTTTTGCCTTAGCACATCTGGAAGGATGGAGCTGTCATTTAGTGAGGTGAGCAAAGTTGAAGGAGGAGATCAGGAGCTCAGTTTTGGACATGTTAGATTTGAGATGCTTCCTAATAGAGCATGTAGAGATGTCCAGTTGGCATTTAGAATAAAAGTTTGGGGTTCAGACTGGAAGAATAAATGTAGATAATCAGCATTTAGATAAAATTTAATGCCTGAAACTGGATGGGTTCATGGAGAGAACAAGCCTTGGGGCATTCTGTTGTTAAGGAGTCAGTTACAAGGAAAAACCAGGAAAGGAGGCTGTGATGGTTAGGTTCTTGTGTCAACTTGGCCAAATGATTATGCCCAGTTCTCAGGTCAGGCAAGCACTGCCTGACCATCACTGCAAGGATATTTCGTGGCTGGTTGATAAAGCCAAAGGCTGGGGTATTAAATCATCAGTCAGTTGATTGCATTTGTGGCTGATCACATCTGTTATCAACTAAGGCGTGCCTCCCAGAATGAGATAATCCACTCAGTTGAAGGCTTGCAAGGAAGAAGAGAGACTATTCTTTAGCCAGTGAGCCTTGCCTGTGGAGTTCACCCAGACCCTTGGAGCCAACAGCTTCACAGCCTGCTCTGCGGATTTTGGACTCTTCTGTTCCCACGATTGCGTGAGACACCTTTATAAATCTATTTACAGATATCTCCTGTTGGTTCTATTTCTCTAGAGAACCCTGACTAAAATAGGGACTGAGAAGGAGCCACCACAGATTAGGAAGAAAACCAGAAGAATGTGGTGTCCTGGAAGCCAATTCAATAAAACATTCTAGGAAGAAGGAAGTGATAAACCGTTAAATGCTGCTGAAAGGCCATGTAAATTAAAGGCCGAGATTTAGCATTCGATTTAGCAATGAGAAATCTTGATAATAACAGTTTTGATAGATCTGTGAGGCAAAATCCTGAAAAGCAAATGGGAGAAGAGGAATCGGAGCCAGAAAGTACTGACACCCTTTGGAGAAGTTTTGCTGTAAAGGGGGAGTAGAAAAATGAGGCAGTAGCAGGAAGAAACTGGGTTGAAATGTTTATTTAAAATGAAGGAATTAATAGCATGTTTGTAAGATGATGAGAAAGAGCCAAGAGAGGGAAAAATTGATGATAGTTGGGGGGGGGGGAGCGGAAGGACAACTGTGGAACAATTTCCTTGAGTATGTAAGGAAAAATGGAATAATTCACCTTTAGTAGTAGTTTCTCAACCTTGGCTGTACTTTGAAGTAATGTGGGAAACACTTAAAAATCCCTGTGCCCAGGACACACCCCAGATCAAATAAACCAGAGTCACTGGGATGATCTGGTGAAGAACAGGGGGAGGGCAGAATATAAGGTACAGAGGCAGGTAAGTGAGAAGATGTAGCTGTGAAAGCTTGTGGGCATTCTCTTCTGACTGCTGCTATTTCCGCAGTGAAATAGGAAGCAAAAGCATCAGCTGAGTGTAAGGATGAGGGAGAGGATTTTGGAGGATTGAGGAGAGGAGAGAAAGAATGGATTAATCACTTAAGTGTGGAAAGATTGCAGTTGTTGGTGATGACAAGGTCTCGGGAAGGTTATAGAAGATAGTGGCAGAGACAGGGTGGAGGACAAGGTCTTTGGATGAGAGAAGTTTAAAAAACCGAGAGGCCAGAATGTTGGAAGTATCTTCCAACATTCAACTTTGCCAAGAATGAAGACAGGAGGGAAGCTGGACAGAGTGACAGAGAGCTAAGAGGATTCTCTCTAGACCCCAGGCCACACAGGTGTGGAGCTGAGGAAGGGGCAATTCTACATTACCCTCACCTTGCACTTCTTGCTTCAGCAAAACTGAACCACTTACAGGTCCCAGACATTGTGTTGGAACTCCTGCTTCTTTTATCCCATACCTTCCTCTTTCTTACTTTAATTCTTTGTTTGGGCAGTGGGTCCAAGCAATTAATTAAGTTTAATTAATTTATTATTTTCTAAGGCTATTGCAGTCTCTTTTCTGGTATTTTTGCCTCTAGTCTTGATCCATTGCACTTGGTCCCAGACAACCTGCATCCCTTCTCTACATTTTCTCCAGAACTATGTTTTGCTTTTTTTTATGGGTTACAATTCTACAATTTTAGGTTTTTATTTCTAGCTACTCTAAGGTACTGAAGGCTAAAAGAAATATCAGTATAATGATTCAGCATTCAAACTCATTCATTAAACCTGATCTTTTCTGTATAACTCTACCATCACCTTTGATCTTTCTCTCACTCCTTAGGGGTATTTTGTTTATGCCCACTCTAACTTTTTCATGTTGGAAGGAGCTGCTGATAATATGCGATGGGGGATAGATCTAGTTTGATGTTCTGGAAGGGCTGGCCCCTCTGCATTTCAGGACTTATCTGGTCCAGGGACCCATCTGGAGGTTTTAGGTTTTAGACAGTTACCCTAGTTCATGGAAACTTTGTAGAATCTTGCATAATGCTCTAGGTATTCTTTAGGATTGGTAGGAATGGTTTTGGTTGGGGTTTGGCAAGTTATGATAGTGTTCTAGTTTGCTAGCTGCCAGGATGCAGCACACCAGAGATGGATTGGCTTTTAATAAAAGGGGATTTATTTTGTTCGTTCTTCAGAGAAAAGGCAGCTAACTTTCCACTGAGGTTCTTTCTTATGTGGGAAGGCACAGGATGGTCTCTGCTGGCCTTCTCTCCAGGTCTCTGTGTTCCAACAACTTTCCCCAGGGTGATTCCTTTCTGCGCCTCCAAAGGCCTGGGCTGAGCTGCAAGTGCTGAGATGAGGAATGCCGAGCTACTTAGGCTGTGCTACGTTGTGCTCTCTCATTTAAGCACCAGCCAATTAAATCAAACGTCATTCATTGCAGCAGGCACGCTTCCTAGCTGACTGCAGATGTAATTAGCAACAGATGAGGTTCACGTACCCTTGGCGCAAGTCCACAGCAACAGAACTAGGTGCCTTCACCTGGCCAAGTTGACAACTGAATCTAACTACCACAGATAGGTAGCAATGTTTAACTGAATCATGCATAAGCGCGACCTCCAGAGTAGCCTCTTGACTGTATTTGAAATCTCTCAGCCACTGATACCATAAGTGTTACACTTATTTCCCCCCTTTTGGTCAGGATGGTATTGTTGATCCCATGGTGCTAGGGCCACGCTCTTCCCTAGGGATCATCTCCCATGCTTCCAGGCAGACTCTCACCCCTTAATGTTATATCCCTTATAGGGGGAGGGCAATGATTTCATTTGCAGAATTGGGCTTAGTGAGAGAAAAACCACATCTGAGCAACAAAAGAGGTCCTCTGGAAGTGACTCTTAGGCATACCCATAGGTAAGCTAAGCTTTTCTGCTATGATACATAAGCTTCACAAGAGCAAGCCTCAAAGTCAAGTTCTTGGCCAGTTGATTTGGGTGTCCCTGATGTTTGGCACAGTATCTGGGGTTTCCTGAGTGGTAAAATTTAACAGTTCCATAATTTTTCTCCCATCCCTCAAGGGACTTTGCCAACACTTTTTTATTATCTGCTTAATATACTCTGGAATGTATCCAGGCATTACATTAAGTTATACAGAATTAAAGGCCCACATTCTTATTCTGGGTACCCTGTGTTTGGCTTGTTTAAATGATCTATCACGACAGGTTGAGTTAGATTATGTGCTACAGAAAAATTTAAGTTCTGGACATAACAAAACTTTCTTCTTTGGTTTCATAGAGTAGGTGAAGTTCTAAAATACAGGTGATGTCTTCCTTACCCCTGTATTCTGAATCACCTTAATTCCAACCCGATCAGCTTCTCCAGAACGATGTTTCTCACTATCAAGTCTGACATGTCACTTCTCTGCTTAAAATGTTTCATTGATTTCCTGACTCTAAAAATAATCACCTAAGTATGTGCCAAACACTGTTTTAAGTGCTTTGCATAATCCCTTAATTTAATCCTTATAGTCACCCTTAAATGTGTGCACTATTATTATCCTGATGAAACTGAGGTACATGGAAGTTGGGTACCTTCCCTAATGCCACATCCACTGGAATTATCACAATGTACAAATCTTCTTAGAGCTGATCATCATTCCCTGTACAACTTCATTTATTACCATTTCCTCCCATCTTGTACTTTATATTTCAGCAAAGCTGAATTACTTAAAGGTCCCAGTATCAGTCAGGCTCCCAACAGGAAATATATTGCAGAGAAAGAGTTTAATTGAAGGAAGTTAAATGAATGGCCTGTGTATAAGATATGGGTAGGGTTAAGGGAACAAAAATATAATGCTCAAATGCCCAAAAACTTGCAACAAAGGGAAGATCAAGGGGGCAAGGAGAGGGAATGGAGTTATTAGAACCAAGGGGGAGCTGAGAATGTGGAAAAAATTCTGTTCATCAGAAGCCAAAATCTTAAAAATTCCCCAACTTACTTCTCCAAACCTCCAAGCTCCAGCTGGTGCCTCCATTGGCCAAATCCAACTAGAAGTCAAAAGATATGGGAGACTGGACGACGCATTCTATACAGGTCAGCCTGCTAGGGCACAAAGCAGGAAAGGGAAGGATGGAAAATAGATTCAGAGGGGCAAACAGAATTTGTTTTGGTCCTCTGCTTAGAGGAATACATCCCATGGCCCCCATCCAGAGTAAACACAAAGTCCCATGAGCCATTGAATTGTAAAGGGGTGATGTCAGTTCAGTCCTTCCAATAAGAACCAAAAGAATAACATTAGTTACCAACACTGTTTTTCATATGAAGTAATAGGAAAAAAGGAAGAAAGCAAATGCCCAGTTGTTGCTGGTCACATGGCCCAAGTTGATAATCGTAGGTTCTTTCTTCCTCCACCATTCCATGTTCCCCTTACCCTCTACACTGGTTTTTACATATTGGGGAGCCCAAATCTTCCTTCCCACAAGATCCAAGTTCTTAGTGGTCCTATATTTATTAGGTTTCATATCCCATAAACCATTATTATTGGACATGGGAGGGCTATGAGGCACCCCAGCAAATCTTCTGTTTCCAGATATAGTTTTCCTTGCCCCTATTGTGTAACAGCAACTCAATCCCCCTCTTGGTATTTAGGATTGATCAGCCCAACCAGCACAATAAACCCCTTCTCTGTCTGTTGGTTCAGCAGCATGAGGAATCCAAAGTAGCCAGCAGGCAACCTCAGCTATGCAGGATACTGTCCTCCAATTGATGCCATAACTGAACCTTCGGGAGATTATTCCACATTTTTATCAAAACAGCTGCAATGGACATCGAGTAAAGATATGAATGATGCTGATCTGGATAGGACTAAGGTATATCAGAAGACTGGGTAAAAGATGATATCGTCCATATCTTTTTATTTTAAAAATTTTTTTATTTTGATCATTCCGTTCTACATATATAATCAGTAATTCACAATATCATCACACAGTTGCATATTCATCATCATGATCATTTCTTGGAATATTTGCAGCTATTCGGGAAAAGAAATAAAGTGAAAACAGAAAAAAATTTATGCATACCATACCCCTTACCCCTCCCTTTCATTGATCACTAGCATTTCAAACTAAATGTATTTTAACATTTGTTCCCCCTGTTATTTATTTTTATTCCATATGTTCTACTCATCTGTTGACAAGGTAGATAAAAGGAACATCAGACACAGGTTTTCACAATCACACAGTCACATTGTGAAAGCTATATCATTATACAATCATCTTCAAGAAACATGGCTACTGGAACACAGCTCTACATTTTCAGGCAGTTCCCTGCAGCCTCTCCATTACATCTTGAATAAAAAGGTGATATCTACTTAATGCATAAGAATAACCTCCAGGATAACCTCTAGACTGTTTGGAATCTCTCAGCCATTGACACTTTGTCTCATTTCACTCTTCCCCCTTTTGGTCAAGAAGGTTTTCTCAATCCCTTGATGCTGAGTTTCAGCTCATTCTAGGGTTTTTCTCAATCCCTTGATGCTGAGTCTCAGCTCATTCTAGGGTCTCTGTCCCATGTTGCCAGGAAGGTCCACAACCCTGGGAGTCATGTCCCACGTAGACAGGGGGAGGATGGTGAGTTTGCTTGTTGTGTTGGCTGGAGAGAGAGGCCACATCTGAACAACAAAAGAGGTTCTCTTGGGGGTGACTCTTAGGCCTAATTTTAAGTAGGCTTGACCTATCTTTTGTGGGGTTAAGTTTCATATAAACAACCCCCAAGACTGGGGGCTCAGCCTATAGCTTTGTTTGTCCACACTGCTTGTGAGAATATCAAGAATTCAACTTGGGGAGGTTGAATTTTCCCCCTTTCTCACCATACCCCGAAGGGGACTTTGCAAATACTTTTTTATTCACTGTTCAAATCACTCTGGGATTTATCGGGGCATCACTCTGTACAAACCAACAAAATCTCATGTCCTACTCAAGGTTCCGTGTACTTATGGTGTTCAGTTAAGCTGTCTACATAAGTTATATTAAGAAATGCACTAGTCAAAATATAAATTTTGTACCAAATAAACATTTTTTGCTTTAGTCTCGCACATAAGTTGAAATTTTAAAATATTAATTACCATCTATTTTCAGCACCCTGCAGTAATGATATTTCTTTGTTCTTCCTCATGCAAAAACATTTTTAAATTTGTACATTTAATCACTATCATTATACACTCTAGGCATTCCTAGATTACACCATCTCAATCTTTATCGTCTATCTTTCTTTCTGATTTCATTTGTGCCCCCAGCCGTCCTCCCTCTATCATTCTCAGATTCAGCTTCATTCAGTGTTTTAACATAATTGTATTACAGTTAGGTAGTATTGTACTCTCCATTTCTGAGTTTTTACATTCAGTCCTGTTGCACAATCTGTATCCCTTCAGCTCCAGTTACCCAATATCTTATCCTATTTCTGTCTCCTGATGGTCTCTGTTACCAACAAAATTCTCCAAGTTTATTCACTAATGTCAGTTCATATCAGTGAGACCATACAGTATTTGTCCTTTTGTTTCTGGTTAATCTCACTCAGCATAACGTCCTTAAGGTCCATCCATGTTGTTACATACTTCATAACTTTATTCTGTCTTACAGCTGCATAGTATTCCATCGTATGTATATACCACAATTTGTTTAGCCACTCGTCTGTTGATGGACATTTTGGCTGTTTCCATCTCTTGGTAATTGTAAATAATGCTGCTATAAACATTGGTGTACAAATGTCCGTTTGTGTCCTTGCTCTCATGTCCTCTGAGTAGATATCTAGCAATGGTATTGCCAGGTCATATGGCAATTCTATACTTGGCTTTTTGAGGAACCACCAAACTGCCTTCCACAGCAGTTGTACCATTTAACATTCCCACCAACAGTGGATAAGTGTGCCTCATTCTCCACATCCTCTCCAGCATTGATATCGTCCATATCTTAAAACTTCAATTTCTGTGTAAGACTAAAGGGAGAGATGTTTATTTGGTGCAAAATTTATATTTTGGGTAGCGCATTTCCTAATTTTTTTTTTGGCATGGGCAGGCTCTGGGAATCAAACCCGGGTCTCCAGCTTGGCGGGTGAGAATTCTTGCCACTAAGCCACCATTGCCTGCCCTGCATTTCATAATTTAACTTGTATGGTCAGTTTAGTTGAACACCATAAGTACATGGAATCTTGAATAGGAATCATGAGATTTTTTTGGTTTGTCCAGATTAGTGAGATGACTTGATAAATCCCAGAATGATTTGGATAGTGAATAAAGAAGTATTTGCAAAGTCCCCTTAGGGGAATTGGGAGAAAGGGGGAAAGATTCAACTTCCCTATTTGGAGAATTTCTGATACTCTTGCAAGCAGTGGGGATAATCAAATCAATAGACCAAGCCCTTGATTTTGGGATTGTTCCCTATTAAACTTATTTCTGCAAAGGAGAGGTTAAGCCTATTTAAAATTAGGTCTGAGTGTCACCCCCAGAGAACCTCTTTTGTGGCTCAGATGTGGCCTCTCTCTCTCTAAGCAAACATGGCAAGTGAACCCATTGCCTTCTTCCCCACCCCCATGTGAGACATGACTCCCAGGGGTGTAAATCTCCCTAGCAACATGGAACAGAAATCCCGGGATGAGCTAGGACCTGGTATCAAGGGATTGAGAAAACCTTCTTGACCAAAAGGGGGAAAAGAGAAATGAGACAAAATAAAGTGTCAGTGGCTGAGAGATTTCAAGCTGAGTCAAGAGGTTATCTTGGAGATATTCTTACACATTATATAGATATCCCTTTTCAATTTTATGGTGTATTTTGTGGTTAAAGGAACTGTTGAGCTGTGTTACCGTAACCTTGTTTCTTGAAGATGATTGTATAATGATATATCTTTTACAATGTGACTGTGTGATTGTGAAAATCTTGTGTCTGATGCTCCTTCTATCAACAGTATGGACAGATGAGTAAAAAACATGGATTAAAAAATAAACAAATAAGAGGGGGAACAAAGATTAAAATAAATTGGGTAGATGGAAATACTAGTAGTCAATGAGAGGGAGGGGTTAGGAGTATGGCATGTGAATTTTTTCTTTTTTCTTTTTATTTCTTTTCCTTTTTTCTTTTTATTTCTTTTATAACATTTCCTGCAAATGTTCTAAAAAAGGATCATGGTGATGAATATACAACTATGTGATGATATTGTGAGCCATTGATTTATAGAATGTTTATATATTAAGAATGCTTGTGTTTGTATGTTGTTTGATCAATAAAAAAGAATAAATGGAAATAAATGAAAAACAAAACAAAATAGCTGCAACAATGTGATGGCATAAGACCAGTGAATTCCATAGGCATGAAATCATTACCACATTTCTTTTTTCTATGAAATTAGTTTCTTTATAGGAGATGATATTGTGTAGGATACCATGACAATAAATAAGGCATTCTGTAAGTCTTCAATTGGGAGTGTTGGCAGAAGCAGTGTATGAAGGGAAAGCAAATCTGTCCTTAATTGTGAGGTCCTCAGAAATTGCTGGCTCCCTTCATGAAAGACAGATTCAAAATAATCAGCCTGTCTCCCAGTGGCTAGCTGGCCCTCCATAGCATGGTGCAATATCAGACTCAGAGTTGGCCTTTGCTACCATTTAGCATTTGGGTCACTCTGAATGATGATGGTGATGATATCCATATCAGCCTTAGTGAACAAAAGTCCATCTTTACTTTGCTGCAGTGGACATGGGTCCATTTAGCAAGCCCTGGGGGTAGTAGAGAAAAGAGACTAACTGACATTCACAAGGCAGATAATTTTATCAGCCTGATTTTTTGAAAGACGTCTCTGCAGGGGATGCTCTCTGATGGGAACGTATGATACATGAGCATCTTCACATAGTGCCCATTCTGAGACTTTCTTCCACTTACCTCTTTTCCCAGACTTCCTGGTAACCAGTCTTCTGCTCTTGATCATTCAAAATTCCTGATCAACCAGCTAGTCTATTATCCTCCGCTTATTCATCAGTGTAGGTCCATACTCCAAGCCATCACTCTTTCCAAGCAATCTTGACAATCATATGTATTGGTCAAATTTTGTCTGCTGGAAGGTGTTCCCTTCACCACCAGTCCCTAAGTGGGACTTAGTGCAGCAATCACCCACTTCCACTTGATGGCAATGTATTGCACAAGCCCCTCTGTAAACAATGTTTTGAATTTTCCTCCTTTATTAAGTAGGTATGGGAGCTACCTAAGAAGCCATGGGTCTGAGTTGAGAGAGGCAGCAAAGTAGTTTGGAGAAGGTACCACTACAGTCTGAGCCACTGTCTATGCAACTGATCTGTGCCTTCTGGACCCCTTGAGCTTGTTCTCATGGATGCCATTTTCTTATATCAATGTACACCTGACTGTACAATTCAACTTTGTGATTTGTTGCATCAGATAAATTCACTTAATGATGGACAGCTCATGCCTCATTGTTACTTGGTACCCCTAAGGACGGGCATTTAGTCTTTACAAGACCCAGTAGCAAGCCAGGATTTGTTTCCAAATGTAGAAGAGTTTATTAGCAGAAGAGGGCTTGACTTCACTCCAAAATCCTAAGGATTTATGCTGTAATTCCTCCAGTGGGATTTGCCAGAGGCTCGATTCTGCTACAGACACTCAAAATCGTTGAGTCAGATACATCATAAAATTCAAGTGGCAGGGCAGCTTGCACCACAGCCGGGCCCTGCTGCAGAGCCATTTCCTTTTTCCAAAAACCATTCAAAACTGGTTAGCTTTTGAGTTACCCAGTAAATGGATTAGAAGAGCGCATCCACATGTGGTATATGTTGCCTCTGAAATTAAAAAAAAAAAGCCCTCTAAGTGTTGTGCCTTTTTATTTATGGTGGACAAGGCAAGGTGTGATGACACCTCATTTGGAGGGGACATCCTGACATGCCCCAGACCATTGGACCATTAGAGAATTCTCCAGTGTGGTAGGCCTCTAAGCTTTTGCAGCATTTTACCACCTACCCTCTGACACACATGTGTCTTTCTAAGTCATCCAGAGCATTTGGTACCTCCTGCTCATCAAATCCAATTAACAAAATGTCATCAGTGAAATGAACCAAAACGATGATCTGTGGAATAGCAAGATAATCAAAGCTCTTCCAATCTACTTTATGACTGAGAACAGGAGTGTTGGTCAGAACCCCAAGTAAGACAGGAAAGATATACTGGTGGCTTTGCCACATAAAAGCAAACTGCTTTTGATCATCTATGTTCATTAAAATGGAAAAGTAACCATTTGCTAGGCCATTAGTTGCATACCAAGGGTTGGGGTCTGTTTTGATTTGCTCCAGCTAATATTTAACATCTAGAATAGCACCTGCATTGGTGCCACACCTGGTTAGGTTTATGATAATCTGGTATCACTCTAAGACCCACCTGGTTTTTGCTCTGGCCAAACAGGGAAGTCAAATGGGGATGAGATAGGGTTCACCAACCAGACCTAGTTTTCTACTTACGTGGGTCAAGTAGCAACTTAGTCAACTGCCCAGTTATTTCAATGTTTGGGACTTCATGATCGATTAGACAATGATCAATTTTCTTCCTATAGATCAAGAGACTCTGATTATGGAAACTGTGCTCTCTTTGTCTCTGAAGACTGAGCTGTGACACTTTAGCCTCTAAGATGCCAGGTACTGTTATCCCCAATTCCATTTCCAATAGATTTATTATTCCATTGCTATTTCTGGTCTATAGAGAATGGTGGATGGCCCGAACAGAGCCTTTCAAGAATTCTGGTGCTTCCCTCTCTAATGTATTTCTCATGCCTCAGTTAAGGGAGAGTGCTCCAGACATTCCCAAGAGCTGTGATTAGATGGTAGTTGAACAGATTACATGTAGTTCCATCCCAACATTCCCATCTCCCTGAAACTTCTTACGCCTTCATCTACAATAGGTGTCTGCAATATTTTTCTATCAAGGACCAGAGAGTTTCTATTACAGTGACCCATTTCAGTTGTTGTAACACAAAGCAGCCATACGCTATATGCAAACAATGGGTATGGCTGTGTGCCAATAAATGAAGGTTTCATTCATTTGAGTAAAATCCAAAAAGGTGTGCAGGAGTGAGCCAGGAAATCAGGGTGTTAAGAAAAGGAAGACAAAATATAAGGAAGGATTGGGCTAAATTTATCAATATAGCTGCACTTATACAGGATTCATACTTGAGATACAAAAGAAATGTTGAAAATCTGCTAGTTTGGTTAATTAAAGACTAAACATAACAGTGCTCTGAGTTGCTAGAACTTCCGTAGCACACTGTAAAGCAGGAGTAGCTTCTATCCCTAACCTTCAGCAGCCACTAATCTGTTCTCTATCTCAATAATTCTATTGCTTCAAGAATACTATATATTATATAAATGGAACCATACAGTATGCAACTTAGTTCCTTTTTATTGCAGAGTAGTGTTCCATGGTTTGAATGTACAACAGTTCATTTACCCATTAGTTCATCGAAGGACACAGGGTTGTTTCGAGTTTGGAGCTATGATGAATAAAGCTGCTATGAGCACTCATGTACAGATTTTAGGGTGAACATAAGTTTTCGCTTTTTTCTCAGATAAATGCTCAAGAGTGCAATTTTATGGTAAGTGCATATTTTAGTTTTATAAGAAATTTCCAAACTATTTTCCAGAGTGATTGTATGATCCTTCAGCCCCATCAGCAGCATATGAATAATCCACTTTCTCCACCTCCTTGCCAGCATTTGGTGTGTTCATTATTTTTTATTTTAGCCATTCTGATAGGTATATATTGATATTTCATTGTGGGTTTTTTCCCTGTATCTTTTTTTAAAATAGAGAAGTTGAAGGTTTACAGAAAAATCGTGCATAAAATACAGAGTTCCCATACATCACCCTATTATTAACGCCCTGCATTAGTGTGGTACATTTGTTATAATTCATGAAAGAACGTTTTCATAATTGTACTATTAACTATAGTCCATCATTTATGATAGGGTTCACTGTTTATGTTGTGCGGTCCTATGTTTACTTCATAAATTTTTATTCTAGTAACATATGTGCAGCCTAAAATTTCCCCTTAATCATTGTGGTTTCAATTTGTATGTCCTCCCTGGTTAATGATGTTGAGCAGCTTTTATGTGCTTGTTTTTTTGCCATCTTCAGTGAAGTGTCTATTTATTTTTTGCCTATTTTCTAATTGGATTTTTTTTATACCTTTGCATTTTGAGAGTTCTTAGTATATTTCAAATACGAGGCTTGATAGGTGGTTTGTGATTATTTTCTTCCAGTTTGTAGCTTGTTCTTTCATCCACTTATTGAGTTATCACAGAACAGAAGTTTCACATTTTGGTGAAGTCCAGTTTATCCATCTCTTCTTTTCTAAATTGTGCTTTTGGTGTAAAGTATAAGAACTCTTTGCCTAGTCCTAGATTCTGAAGATTTTCTCCTATGTCATCTTTTTCTAAAAGTTATGTTTTACATTTCAGCCTGTGATCCATTTTGAGTTAATTTTTGTAGGTGTGAGACTTAGTTGGAGGATTTTTTTTTTTTTTTTGCCTGTGTGTGTCCAATTGTTCCAGCACTACTTGTTGAAAAGGTTATCTTTCTTCCATTGAACTACTTTTGCACCTCTGTTGGGCATATTTGTGTGAGTCTATTTCCGGGCTCTCTATTCTGTACTACTGATCTATGTGTCTATTTCCACACCAATACTACACTGTAACTACTATTTTGGCTGTGTATGGTCTTGAAGTTGAGTAGACTGATTCCTATCACTTTCTTCTTTTTCAAAACTTTTAGCTATTCTATGTCTTATGTCTTTCCGTGTAAATTTTAGAATAAACTTGTTAAACTTGTCTATGCCTACAAAAAACCCAAATGGGATTTTGATAGGAATTTAATTAATTGTAAATTAGTTTTGGAGGGATGCTTAAAATTTTTTTAAAAATTTTTTGATTGTCTTTTCTTCATATATAAATATTATTGAGAAATAGCCACACACATACAATCCAGTCATATTATACAATGAATGGTTCACAGCATCATCACATGGTCTTCACTACGATCATTTTTAGAACATTTGCATCACTCCAAAAAGAAAAAAAAAGAAAGCAAAAGAAGAAAAAAGAACTCATACATCCCATACCCCTTACCCCTCTCTCTCATTGTATTACAGAGGGATACTTTTCAATGACATGGAAAATATCCACAATTATGGCAGATACTATTGGCTTCCTACCCAATTATCACTCTTATGATTTTTTTTTTAAAAAGACTTTTTTATTATGAAAATGTTTAAACATGTACAAAAGTAGGAAAAGAATAGCCCTAGATATTACCCATGCTAATAATTAGTTTGTCACAACTGTGCCTCTGGAACTCAACTTGTGTGCCCACGTTCCTCAAGTGGCCAATCCTGAATTTCAGTCCTAGTGGGAAGAATACAATATTTAGGAAGTTGCATAAGAAGGTTACACAATATATAAAGGGCACTTCAAACTCGCTTAGAGAAGATGAGGACTGTATTGAGAAGAGGGTATCAAGCGCACACACACCAAAGCAAAACTCAACATAGAAAAAATTAGTTAACTTCATGAATAGAGTGCTGGTTTGAATCTGAGGTGGACCCCAGAAAAGCCATGTCCTTTAATCCTCATTCAATACTGCTGGGTGGGATGGGACATAACTCCCAGGGATGTGTACCTTCCTGGCAACGTGGGACAGAGATCCTGGAATGAGCTGAGACTCAGCATCAAGGGACTGAGAAAAACCCTAGAATGAGCTGAGAATTAACATCAAGGGATTGAGAGAAACTTCTCGACCAAAGGGGGAAGAGTGAAATGAGACTAAGTGTCAATGGCTGAGAAATTCCAAACAGAGTCGAGAGGTTATCCTGGAGGTTATTCTTATGCATTAAGTAGATATCACCTTGTTGTTCAAGATGTAGCAGAGAGGCTGGAGGGAACTGCCTGAAAATGTAGAGCTGTGTTCCAGTAGCCATGTTTCTTGATGATGATTGAACAATGATATAGCTTTCACAATGAGACTCTGTGAATGTGAAAAC
>PVIY010025373.1:0-36806 GCA_004026745.1 Myrmecophaga tridactyla
TATTGAATCTGTACAGTGCTTTAGGTAGAATTGACGTCTTAATTTAGTCTTTCAATCCATGAACACAGAATGTTCTCCATTTATTTATATCTTCTTTGATTTCTTTTGCCAATATTTTGTAGCTTTCTGTACAAGTCCTTTACATCCTTGATGAGATTTATTCCTTGATATTTGATTCTTTTACTCTTGTAAATGGATTTTTTTTCTTGATTTCTTATTCTGATTGTTCATTACTAGTGTCCTGAAACATTACTGAATTTTGGGTGTCAATCTTGTACCCTGCCACTTTCTGAATTCATTTATTAGTTCTATTGTTGTGGTCTTTTTCAGGATTTTCTGTATATAGGGTCATATAATCTTCAAATAGGGAAAGATTTATTTCTTATTCACAATTTGCATGATTTCTTATTCTTGCCAATTGCTCTGGCTAGAACTGCCAGTACAATGTTGAATAGCGGTAGTGACAGTGGACACCCTTGTCCTGTTACACATTTTACAGGGGAAGCTTTCAGTTTTTCACCATTAAGTATGATGTTAGCTTTGGGCTTTTCATTTATGCTGTTTATCATGTTGAGGAAATTTCCTTTTATTCCTAATGTTCTAAATGTTTTATCAAGAAGAGTGCTGAATTTTCTCAAATGTCTTTTCTGCATCAATTGAGATGATCATGCGTTTTTTCCCTTCAATCTGTTAATTAATTGATTTCTTATATTGACCCATACTTGCATACCTGGGATAAATCCCACTTTATCATGGTGTATAGTTCTTTTAATGTGCTGTTGGATTCAGTTTGCTAGTATTTTGTGAGGATTTTTGCATATATATTCATAAGAACTATTGGTCTGTAATTTTCTTTTCTTGTGGTATCTTTAGCTGGCTTTAGTATGAGGATGATGTTGGCCTCATAGACTCAAATAGGGAATGTTTTCTGCTTTTCAATTTTTTGAAAGAGTTTGAGCAGGATTGGTGTTAATTCTTGGAATTTTTGCTAAAATTCCTCTGTGAAGCCATTTGGTCCTGGGTTTACTTTGTTGGGAGGTTTTCAATTAGTGATTCAATGTCTTAACTAGTTATTGTTGTTTTTTTTTATTTTTTATTTTGAGTTCTGCTATTCTTGAGTCAGTGTAGGTAGTTTGTGTGTTTCTAGGAATTTGTTTCATCTAGGTTATAGAATTTGTTGGTTTACAATTATCCTCTAATATTTCTTTTTATTTCAGTGGGGTGAGTAGTAATGTTGCCTTTTTCATTTTTGATTTAGTTAATTGTGTCCTCTCTCCTTTTTTTCTTTGTCTAGCTGAAGTTTGTGAATTTTATAGATATTTTCAAAGAACCAACTTTTGGTTTTGTTGATTCTCTCTATTGTTGTTTATTCTCTAATTCATTTATTTCCATTTAATCCCTATTATTTCCTTTTTTCTGCTCACTTTGGATTTAGTTTGCTCTTTTTTTTTAGTTCTTCCAGTTTTTAGATTAGTTCTCTAATTTGAAATCTTTCTTCTTTTTTAATGTAAGCATTTAGAACTATAAATTTCCCTCTTCCCTCTTGCTGTGGGATGCCTTTGATGCATCCTATTCATTTTGTTATGCTGTATTTTCAATTGCCTCAAGTTTCATTTGCTGAGAGTTTTCTTTGTGATATTTTCTTTTACCCAGTGGTTGTTTAAGACTAAGTTGCTTAGTTTTCCACATATTTATGAATTTTTCATTTCTCCCTCTGATATTGATTTCATGTTTCATTCCATTGTGATTGAAGAAGATACATTGTATAATTTCAGTATTTTTAAATTTGTTGAGACTTGTCTTATGACCTAAGATATGGTCTATTCTGGAGAATGATACATTTGCAATCAAGATGAATGTGTATTCTTCTGATGTTGAGTGAAGTGTTTTATATATGTGTGCTAAGTATAGTTGGTTTAGGTTATTGTTCAACTCTTCTAATTCATGATTGAAAATGGTTATTAAGTCTCTGATTAATTTAGAACTCTTCAAATCTTTCAGTATTTGCTTCACATATTTGTAGATTCTGCTTTGGATAAGTATATATTTATAATTGTTCCATCTTCTTGTTGAATTGATCCCTTTATCAGAATATAATGACTGTCTTTGTAGCAGTTTTGATTCAAAGTTTATCTGAGTTAGTAGCTACTCAAGTTCTGTTTTGGTTACTAATGCATGGTATATATTTTTTCTATTTGTTCACTTTTAATGTACCTATACCTTTGAATTTAAGGTTAGTCTCTTATCAACAGCATACAGTTGGGTCATTCTTTTTAATCCTTTCTGCCAATACTAGGTATTTAATGCACAAAATAGAGCTACAGTAAAACAGCGGACCCATGTTTTAGATAGATATACCCTGAAATTTAAAAATTCTCCAAGTTTAAAATAACATGATTTATTCTATAAATAATTATTAGTGAAAAGAAGTAGAGCCCCTTTGATAGATAGTAGACAGTTGGCTAAGTGACTTGCTGCAGACTCAATTTCAAACCTCAGGAAGATTAGAAAGTAGCACACACCACAAATGATTTTAAGTATGCCACATGTTAAAAATTTCATATGCCAAATCTAAGAATGCTCAAGGCTAAATTTGATAGAGAAGTTAAACCTTGATTCAATTCAAGTCAATTCCTTGAATCCTAGAAAACCAGCTATTTTGATGAGAAGAGACAGTGCATCACATCACCATTGCCTCCACCATGATTTTGTCTTCACCTTCCCATAGTTGGCTGAAAGCTAAACAGGTATGAGTTTGGTGGGGGTGGGACTTAAACCAAGCAGAGGATATTATTTGCGAGATGTCAATAATTGTAAATGTGTGGGGTTAATGATTGTGTGGCAAGCACAAACAGGATATCAGTGAAGAAGGATTGACTCAGTGATGGGGCTTCTGATCAAGGAAATAGGGTGATATAACCTAGGGGAACCTGAATGATTGGGTTATAGATTGATACTTTAGTGAAATGAGAAAGCAAGCTATGTCTGGAGAGGGGAAAAAGAACACTTCAGGTGCAGGAAACAGCAAATACAAATGCTTAGAGACTTTTTTTTTTTTTTTTTTACTGATGTGTTCTACAAATGGTAAAAGTGCATTGTAACTGCCAAATGAATTTTAGATATTTCTCAGGAATCTGCTGTGGTTTTGAACTCTAACCTGAAAATTTAGTCTCATTTTGAGGTCTATGCAGTCATGAATATATTTTTGAACCACAGTATTGTCATATTTTCGTATTCTCAATAGGTAAACTAGTTTTTTCCCCCCCAAATAAAAGGCTTTGAAAGCACCGAGAGGAAATTAATACAGCAAAGATTTGCCTTCATGGCTAATCTGGAAATTCTCTGTCTCCCATAGAAATCTGAGGTATTTTCTTCTAAAATATACAACTCTCTAAAATCTTTCATTAACTGTCAGCAGTTGGTTAAATTTTACCATGAGCGTGTCCAGGGAAGCTTTGTTAAGCTTGTTTATTTATAACAGGTGTTAGAATTTGACATTTGATTTGATGTATCCATATTTTGGGGGACTGTAAATTAAGAAAGCATCTGAAATATGCACAAGCTTGTTATGTAGAAACATACTTACAGATAAATGGGAAACTTTCAATAAAACTCTCCTTTTTACTTTAGTTTTGAAAAGGCTTGGTAATTTTCTAGTGCTTCTCAGCCAGTTGATTTCAGTCCAAGAGGCTAAAAAGAATGTAATAAGAAACCTGTTCTGGTAAAATTTTCAGTCTGTCTGAAACAAGTTTGAGCAGGAAGTGTCTGTGAGAAGCCTGTTTTCTCAGAATCATCCTTCCTGGTTCCTCATTCCGGGAGGCTTTCTCTATACCCAAGTGAATATCTGAAACTTTTATAATTTTTTTATTCCATCCTAAGACTATTAAAAATAGGCAAGTGGGTCCAACTTTTCAATACAGTTTAGTGACACAGCAATTCTCATCTGCTTCTGATGACATTGCCTAGATCAATTCAATATGGTTTTGTCCATCTTAAAACTTAAGGCCACTGTAAGCATTTCATCTTCCTACCCATATATATTCTAGACTCCTGTGAAGCTGCCACTACTGTCAAAACAGTGAGGACAGGGACCACATATGTTTTGTTCACTACTCTATCCTTCAGGCCCATTAAAATGCCTTCACAAGAAATAAGCTCAATTAGAATTTACCAAACACAGGAATGACTAGTACATTAAGCACTGTCTCTCTGTGGCATCCACTTTGAAGAATGCCAGACCCAAACCAGACTTTAGGAACTCTTTACCCTTAATTTACTGCCTCACACCTCCAGCATTCATTCAATTTCTATCCAAGAAATAACTCAAATTAATTACTCTTAGTAACCCTCAAAAATATAGGAAACAAATGCTTTTATAGAATTTTCTTCCAGAAAAAGATAGTAAGACATAAGAAAGCCGCATGTCTTATTTACAATCAGATGATTATTTTTAGTGCTAATTCTATGTTCATAGAAATCTAGAACCAATAGTGTGGGCTTAAAAATTCCCCAATAAAAAACAAAAGACTTGAATTATCAGTCATGTGTGCTGATTTGAAACTATTATGTGCCCCAGAAAAGCCATGTTCTTTTAATCCAATACTGTGGGTGAAGACCTATTGTGGGTGGGATCTTTTGATTAGGTTGTTTGCATGAAGATGTGACTGTACCCACTCAAGATGCATCTTAATTCACTCACTGGAGCCCTTAAAGAGAAAGACATTTTGGAGTAAGCACAGGTGCTTGGAGACAGAAGTGCAGAGAGGAGGCCACTGGTACCAGGAGCTGAAAGCAATGAAACCTGGAGGAAAGTACCAGCAGATGTTGTCATGTGCCTTCCCATGGGACAGAGAAACCCTGGACGGGATTGGCCTTTCTTGAGTGAAGTATCATCTTATTGATGCCTTAATTTGGACAGTTCATGGCCTTAGAACTGTAAATTTATAACCTAATAAATCACCTTTATAAAAGCCAGTGCATTTCTGTTATATTGTATTCCGGCAACATTAACAAACTGAAACAGCATTTATTGTTAAAAATACCCACCATATATTAAGCACCATAATATATACTATGTATGAATACAGAAGAAGAAAAAAAAATAAATGAATATAGAAGAATCCAAGGAAATTGCTGTCTAATTTTTAGGAATTAAATGATAACATTTATTGAACACTTAGTATGTGCTAGCTACTGGGCTAAATCGATACACTGCATAATTTAATGCTCATTACAGCCTAGGAGCTACTACTGGCTTCCCCATTTTACAGGTGAGGAAACTAAGGTTTACAAAAGTTTTCGAAAGGTTCATGTATTGTTCATATATTGTCCATGGTCAAACTTAATAGGGAGTGATGGAAGCAGGGATTTGAATTAGATTTTTTGACATCACAGCTTATACTTTTTTCCTTGAACATTTATTTATTTATTATTATTTTTTGCTTGGGCAGGCACCGGAAGTTGAATCCAGGTCTTCAACAAGGCAGGTGAGAACTCTGCCTGCTAAGCCACCATGACCCGTGCCCAACATTTAATTTTACTGTTTGTTCTTCAAGTGTATATTCTAGTTGAGGGCTCAGAACATATCCATGAAATAATACTTGCCAAACAAAACACACATGGCCTTTAGTAACTGTAATACAGATTACTAACACAAACAGCAGAGTGGGTCCAAATAAAGAGGAAATTAACCTGGGAAGCATTTCCTGCGGAAAGTGAGTTGACATCTATATTGGCAGTTTGGCAGAAGAATATATTTTTGTGAAGATAAGAAATAGACTGTAACTAATTATGTATAAAAGATAAACCTGTATTTCCTTAATTTGTAATCTAGATGCCTGGTTAGGTAGTTATGACAACACCACTATCACTTTATATCTGCATAATATGCAAGAGATTAAGAAAGCATAATTTGATTTCCTCTGAAGATTAATGGTCCTTCACGTGCTAAGAATGTCTTTAACACAAGCATAAAGACACTAGAGGAACTTTTGTATAAAGCCTTGGAAAAGGGCAACTGTTTATAAAATCTCAGCATTCAATATATGTTTAAAGGAGTGGAAACCGTCCATAGTCTTGACATGAATTTCGTTTAACTTAATTTTGAAATTGTGGGAATTAACCCAGAACCCCTTTCCTGCCCTACCCGACCCCACTTATTCCAACCCATTCCCAACACACAGGGCTGTTCTTTGTGAAAAGAAAGAAAGAAAACAATCACAATGTTGGTGTAATTTTCATAATCATGCACAGAACTGTTCAGAATGAATTTGCAGTAAGTCTTGGCATTTTTGTACATTTTATAATATATAGTGGAAAACAAGTACCTTTTTTAAAGAGCACCGCTTGAGTTTACCAAATATGGAAGAGCATAAAAGCAATTGTCTGACTATTCCCTTTGTAAGAGAAAATAATAAGAAACTTGTGTATTGGAGCAAAAGCCACCATTAGAGAGAAATGACGGGAGAGAAGAGTAGCTCTAAGCCAGGAGGACAAAACAGTGAACAGAAGACTGAGATTCACTCAAGAGATAGACTAGATTTAGAGTAGGAAAATTTATTTGTTTTGATGCCAATATCCTATGATTGAGTTAATACCTCCCTTAGTCAGCTGGATTAATTCAGCACACTTTAAAAATGTGTTTTAGCATTCTTCATGAATGCAAAACAAGTATATCTTCACATAACTTGCTAGTGTTTAGGTTCCTGGGATAGAAATAAAAGATTAGAAGTCACTTCTGGGCCATTTGTTCCCCAATAACATTTTATTCTAATATTATGTACCTAATGGACTTTGCAGATAATTCTTTAAAAAATATAGACATGAAATTTCTTTTTAAAGTTAGAAACATTTTCGCCTCAGATATGTGGAATCTATAATAATTTTTTATCTCAGAACTAGTCCATTCCCCCTTAATAGATTTCTCTAACTATTGGCATGCATGGCAAAATTCTCTCTTTCATAGTATTAGGATTTAACTATTTGGCAATAAATATTGAAGTTGAGTAACAGAAATACAGAAAATATACATTTATTAGGTAATTGTTACTCCCCTAAATTAAAGGAGAGTAGCCCCAAGTTTCAGTTATATATGTGTCAAGGATTTGTGTTTCTCTTAAAAACAGAAAACAAAAAATAAGAGTGTCAATCTTGTTTAACAGAAACCTTGAAATAGTATCTCTGTATTTGGGGAGATTTGGTACCTGACAGCATACATATACACTCTATGAATTTTAGAGTGTGACTTAGTTCTTCTTAATTATCAAAGCAACAGCAACAAAAACTACAATAACCCCCTCCCCCCAACTCCTATAGAAAGACTTCACAAATTCAAGACAGTTTTGGCGTTGAACAGGGAGGTGAAACATGAGATTAGGAAAATCTGAATTCATTCATTCATTCATTCAACAAATATTTAATGAGTATTTTCTAAGTTTTAGGCCTTTTTGCCAAATCCTGAGGATGTACTGGTGAGCAAAGCTGAATGCCGCCCCTGCCCTCTTGAAGCTTACAGTCTAGAAGGGAAGTCAATATTAATTAATCAACAAGCAAATGTGGAAGTAATTGTGAGACGTGCTCTGAAGGGGAAGTTCTAGGACAGCCTGTAAGGACGGGATTTGACAGAGTTGCAGAGGGGCTGGTGATGGGGAAGCAGAAAGCTGAAGAAGATGCTTAGCTGAGATATGCAAGTTGAGCAGGGCAGACTGGAAGGGTGGTGCATTCATGGTGGCAGGAACAGGTGTGCAGAGGCCTGTGGAGAACACAGTGAGGAAGAGCTCAATACAGTCTGGAGGAACAGGTGGAGTTGAAGCTGAAAGGCCATGAGGAAGTAGAACACACGAACCATCGCAGGCCATGCTAAGAATTTATCTTTAGCCTAAGCACAGTGGCAAGCCATTAAAAGGTGTTTAGCACTTGCTGAACAGAACTGAAGTTCTTGATTTCAAAAAGAGGTAATACGAAACTGTACAGCCATACTAAATCTGGTGAAACATTCTTTGAAGATAATATCCTGGTACAATGAAATAAATGTTTTGATTTTGTTTTTCAAACTATGTTTTATTTGTTGTGTTAATTGATGAGGAATTTTTGATAATTAGATAATGTTAACCTCTTATAGGACAGTCTTTCATATAAAGCTCAACTTTCCATGTGAACCAAATCATGACTTTTTTTAAAGACACACATTAAATCCTTTCAAGTAGCAAACTTTAGTTGCAAATTTTAGCTGCAAAGACTGATACTGTAAAACAATGTTTTCAAGGGGCGCAAAACTAGGTACAGAATGCAGGCCACTTAAACAGGGAAAGCTGTTGCTGGGTGACCTTGCTTTTGTTCTAAAAGAAATTTACTCAGTCTTAAGGAAAAAACATAACCTCTAGGGGATGGTGACAGAGGTATATGCCAAGTTTTTTTTTTTTAATCCAAGTGGCTTTCTTTAAAATGCAAATGAAATTCAGGAAAAACATTAATGTTAAACTGTTCTTATTCATTGTTAAAAATTTAATGACAATAATTTTAGTAAACAAAAGCTAAGTATAAAGTTAGCTTTCAAGTTGTTTTTTGATATAAACTCTATATGCATCAATGATGTCTATGTATGCATATCTATAATTTAGAGTAAAATTTTGTAAAGGATGCACAAATAGAGGCAATCTTTATGCCTAAGTTCTCTCTCTTTTTAGCAGATCTTTATTCTCTTTCTTATTCTTCCTCCTAGGTGTGATGATTAGGACCTTTATGTAATCAGACAATATGGGACGGTTGAATGAAAATGGAAGAAGAAATATGCTCTTTATTGGAATGATTTGAGCATCAGTTGAGATAATTATAGCACATGCAAAAACTTTCACAAACTGAATTATGCCAAATTTTTCAAAACCAATAATCAAAGAAGCCACCTAAATAATGGCTAGGTTATAATAACATATTACAGTTAAAATGACAATAGAGAAGTAATAAAAATGAAGAATACTAAGTAATGTTTAATTGCCCTTATCTAAGCGAAACAAATATTTTAGGGCCAGCCTGAAGGATGATATTGGAAAAGTGACAGGGTTTAGGAATCAAGGCTTAAAGTTATTGGATTTCTTTCTTTTATTGATTTCTTTTTCCTATCATGATTATACCATTCTTTCTGATGGATTTTGCAACATCTGTGATTCTGACTTGTGGAGTAGTTTTAAAAAAAAAGTTGAAATTACAATTATATAAATATAACTTGGATAGCCTAGTCACCTCTATGGTGTTTGTCACTTCAAAATTTTATCTGAGAAAAATTTTCTTTAGGATTTATATTCCTGTTATTAGGTGAGGCTTATAGTTTATTGACTAATAAATAAGAGTGGAACCTGGGCATTTAGATTTAATCGTTAAAATTGGGTAGGAATTAACCATTCTTTTGAAAATAGTGAGCAGTGGGAACTGACATGTGCTTTGAAGGTTGAACTAATTTGCTACGAAGCACTGACACATATTAAGATTAGATGGAATTTGTTCGGATGATGTGAAGCTCTACAGATTCTCCTCCCTTAAAGAAAACAAAAATTCACAAGCATTCAAATCCTTCTCAATATCATTCTTTGGAAGTTGCGAGTACAAAGTGTATTGAAGATTCCTTCATACTTACTTTTATAACATAGGGTCCTCTGGAAGCAGGAAAAAATTTTAAAATGCCCCCAGGATCATCATATTCAAAAATAATTCAGTCACAGCTGGTATATCCAGATTTCAGCACTTGATTTTCTGTACTGACCCTGTAGAAGTTAGAGGGAAAAATGGCACCTACTACCTATAGTTTTTACTTCTGATTTTTCCAGGCTTCTAAAGGCAATATTTACAATATTCTCAGGTACAGGAAAAGGGTGCTTATTAAGAATGAAAACCTGTAATTGAATTAAGTGTATTAAAATAATTTAAAATAAAAAAATAGAAAAAAGAAGATTAGATGGAATGATTTACTCAGGTAGGTCTTCGGTTGACTGAGATTATGACCAGATCTTGTCGGCATCCGTGGTGCTGCTTGGCAGACTTGCAAAAGTGTCTTTGCTAACATATATTACTGAGGTTTCAAGATTCTAAATTAAGATAGTATACTGTGCATCACTGCATTACCTCAGCCTGCTTCTAGTGGAGGAACATTTTAAAATCCATTAAAAAGGCTTTCTCACTCAGTCTTTTATCCTCATTTAAAAAAAATTATATGTCCATCACTGAAAATGAGCTATAAGAAATCATATGTCAACTCTCAGGTTCAGAGAAATGTTTAGCTTTGACTTTAAGCATGTATGCTTTCCCCTTTCTCCTTCTTTCTTTTTTTTTGTTAGAGAAGTTGTAGGTTTACAGAAAAATCATGCTTAAAATGCAGAGTTGCCATATACCACTCCACTGCTTTGCATTGGTATGGTACATTTGTTATAATTCAGGAAAGAACATTTCTATAATAGTACTATTAGCTTTAGTCCATTTATAGTAGTGTTCACTGTTTGTGTTGGGCAGTCCTATTTTTTTTTTAAATTTGTTCTGTTTACATGTATACAACCTAACATTTCCCCCTTTAACCACAGTCACATATATAGTACATCTTTTTTTTTAATAACAAATAGTCATTTTCAGTAGATGTTTTCTGTCCTAAATAATACAATTTGGTTTGGAAGGACTTTCTATACCTTATTGTTAAAAATTTTAGTTTCTGAACAAATATGAAATATAAATACCATAGATAGTGAGTTTTTAAAATGGCTGCCATTATAATGGCAGAGCCATTTTAGCTTATGTTTCTCATGTGCCATCTTTCACTACTCCAGCCTTTCTGACAGCATTATTTCTGGGAAATAATGAAATCAAGCTAATTTCTCCTACTCTTTTACTGATGAAAGGGTTTCTCATACATCTTTCCCATCCCTAGTGTGTTATTGTCAATGTATGAGATAATCTATAATAATAATCCATGTGACTCCTTTTAAACTGTTTTTCTATCTAATGCTATCAACATTTTTTTTCCAGTTTAACTCCTTACATGGATTTTGGTTCTGATACTACCATATTTCTGAAATCTTTTCTAATTCTTGCTTTATCTTAGGGTTTTTCATGATTCTAATAAGAGAAACCACTTTATTCAAGCCTTCACATATATGCATACTTACCTTGATATTTGTATAACCTCTTTTCAATTTACAAAGTGTCTCTTTACATTTAATCTCATTTTATTTTCTAATGTGATAGGTGGAATTGTCTTCATTTTTTGTTGGGGAGATCAGCATTTAAGGAAATCAAATAATTTTCCCATGGTTATATTTTTGGAAAGTGACAAAGCCAAGATGCAAACTAGATAATAATATTATTATTATTTCTTTTTTTAAAAAATATTTTTATTGAGAAATATTCACAGGTGTATAGTCCAACCATATCATGTAATCAATGACTCACAATATCATCACATAGTTGTGTATTCTTCACCATGATCATATTTAGAATATTTCCATCACTCCAGACAAAGAAATAAAAAGAAAAAAAAAGAACTCATAAATATCCCAGACCCCTTGCCCCTCCTTCTCAATGACCCACAGTTATCATATTATTATTCCTTAAAAACATTTTTTTTTGTATGTTGTATGGTGAGGGTCCCATCTCATTATTTCTCCATGTGAGTACCCAGTTATTGTGGCACCATTTGTTGAATTTTTCTTTGTTTGTTTGTTTGGGAAGTGCATGGCCAGATATCGAACCCAGGTCTCCAGCATGGCAGGCGAGAATTCTACCACTGAATTCACATCCCCATTATTTTAAAAATGTATAATCCACAAATAAAAGTGTCTGTTATACATAAGGCTATGTCCTTGAAATTGGGAATAGGACAGTGAATAAAAGATAGAGCTCATGTTCCACAATATAGATACAAAACCACAATGATGGCCTATACATAATCATATTATTATGAGTTTCTTAATTTCCTGAATCCTAGAGATTCATTTTTTTTTGTATGCTGTATGAGGGGCGGGGGTCACATTTTATTCTTTTTCTGTGTGAGTATCCTCTTATCGCAGCACCATTTGTTGAATTTTTGTTTGTTTTTCATTTATTTGTTTGCTTGTTTGTTTGCTTTTTGGGAAGTGCATGGACCGGGAATCGAGCCCAGATTTCATACCTGGCAGATGAGAATTCTGCCACTGAGCTACCCTTGCACCCCCATGGAGTTTCATTTTTGAAAAGGTCTGTACTCCACATATTAAAATGCTTGCAAGGCTACCCATGAAAAAAAAAAGCCTGCCCGTGATGGAAAAAAAAAAAAAAAGGGTAAACTATTATATAATATGTCCCTCAAATTTTCATTACATGAAACAAGAATGGCTTTTGCTTTTTTTCCATGTGAATATATGCATTTTCAGAACAGTTGGTTGAGTTAAATGGGGCCAGACTAAATGATCTGTACACAGAATGGTCCCATGGCTTTGCGTAAGTGTTACACTTCATGAGCGTGCCAGCTATTAGATCATGCCAAGACACCATTGGTGCTGCTGGACAGCTTATATTGATTTTGCTGAAATGAATATAATTATTCTGTTAACTTATATCATCTCACCCCTAACATGGAACAAGGATTCTAATAATATCCATGCCATTTTAATTCATCCTACAAAATAACAAGTCGGGTATTTCATGAGTTAACTGTTCAATGCTTAGGTGGAAAACAACTTGGTGTCCCCAGTAATGCTGGAAAAAGATTACCGCTCTGAGCTTTGCTTAGAGTTATTAAGCGGCAGAACTTCCCAATCATATTCACCAAGTTCAGCGTTGTTGTTCATATGGAAAATTGCTTAGAAGGATATTGTCAAGATTTAAACACTGACATAATATTCAGAGTTGAAACAAAACATTTGCTCAAATTTTTAGTGTAATTCCTAGAGTCTAAGTTTCCTTGAAAATAATATGCTAATTTTGGGGCAGTGTCTAAGGAGTCTAGAAAGGTGGAGGACACAAATTTGATGCTCTGTGACTGCTGCCCACATTTTGAACCCAGGTAGTATAAAGGAACTCCACACAGAAAATACAAGGATGTTTCCCCAGAAATTTCATTGTCTTGGATTCATAGAATATTTTGAAATAATCTTTGCAATTAAAACAATATTTTTATATTGGCATTGTGATACAGAAGCCTCTTTAAAACACCAAGCAGACAAAGAAAACAAGCCCCCTCAAACCCTTAGCATTATCCATATAAATGGCATTTAAAGGAGATTTTCTTTTTAGGTCAAATTTGGCAAGAGGGGAAAAGGCTGCAGTTATGCACAGTTCCAGCAGGGGTCAATATGTTTTCATCATTATATACTGAATGCTCAGTAAGCAAGCAGCCAAAGTGTTGATCCTAATTGGAGCAGACACGAGGATCTTCTATAATCCTCTGACATCCTTTTCAAATAATATTTCTTAGGTGGGTGGTGGGCTGCTGGTTGCAATGGCAATGCAGCCTTCTCTACAATGAAGCCTAACCATTGTCAATTATTTTTGATGTATGTTAGCTTAACTTAAGTCTCCTTCTTACTGGCTTTTCCATCCCAGAGAAGGGTATTACTCCTCCTAATTATTGAGACACCGTACCCAGGATGGTCAGGGAAAGTGTGTTATTTTGGCTTAATGTGCTCTCCAAAACCTATTCCCTTCTTTTTATCCTCCCTGTGCAAGTCCTACTCAGCACAAAAAAACAAGCATACACCTTCAGTCAAATGTCTTAGGAGTATTTGCCAGTCATTCAGCTTTAACTCTTTAAATGCCAGCACTTGAAGGGAACTAGAAAAATAATAATGAATATATTTGATTATAGTTGCATATGTGTCACTTCCCCAACAGGTGATTTATCGAGACTAAATCCCTTCCCTGCCCCCTGCCCCTCTTCCACCCCCCACACTTTCAAGTAATTGGTTCATGGGCCAGCTGGTGGTATTCACGGAAGAAATTGCCATCCTTCATGTACATTTTGAAGACTGGTGGCTGCCTGAGTCTCAAATTGTCACCCTGAAGCCCAGGTACTCTGAGTCAAGGACAAAACTGTGTGTTCAGTGCCACATTTGCAGGCTCATTTTTTACTCTCCTTGGCCCTGACTGCAGCCCTTTCTGTTGAGCAGGCAAGTGAATGTCTCCATGTAAAGACATTTCAGAAATCCGATTCTGGAGCACTGACGAGTATTCCAGCAGGAGTTTATATTATCGGGATACTTAGAAGGTGGTTAGCTGTTTGAGTGCTACCGCTCGTACTGGAGTAGGGAGAGACCACATATGGAATATGGCTCTAGTTCCACAAAACTTAGCCAAAGTTGAATTTTAAGGTGATGTCCACATATATATCTCTGTAGTTAGGAGAGATGACTATTGGAAAGTAAAACATGGGTTATATAGGTAAGGACAGAGTTAGTGAGGCAAAATCAGCAGGTTCTGATTTAGGATAGGTTCATAGGGTCTGGGATCATTTTCCACATTCCATATTGACAGCTTCCTAAAATATAATCCTCTATCACAGACTGGAACTTCAAAGCCACATAGCAGGAAACACATTTATATTGTTTCTCAGAAATGTGGAGATTTCTTTGACTTTCAAAGATTACCAGATCCCTTTAATGCATCAATAATAATAATAAAGATATCCAGTCATCATGATAATTCTTGACACATCTTGCTTTAATGTTTAAAATGGCATATTTAAGCAAAGCAGGGAATAAAACTCTTTGATGAGACTATTCTTTATCTCCTTCACTTTGATTCTTCACTTATGTAAAAAATAAAACTTAATTACTTCCCTCAAATTCCAGCACAGGTATGAAGCATAAATGCTGTAAGATGATGAAGAGGAAAGCCATGATCTCAGCTTGGGCCTGACGGCCAGCTGACAGGCAATACTCAATGTCGTTGATGGGTAGTCTTGAGAAGCTGGGAAGAATTTTAAGCTCATCTTTGGCTGTTGCAGCAGAGATTAATTTCTTTATTTTTAAGAGCTATGGTTAACATGAGTGCAAATATGGTTTTGATGCATAATATTGCATCTCTTAAAAAAGGCATACGTTCATTAATTCAAGGGATATTTATTGGGAACTTACTATATGCTAGGCCCTGATATAAGTGTTGGGGATATATTGGTGAATAAGACAGGTATTCTCATGGGGCTTACATTCTGGTTTTTAAAATATGCATGCTTTGAAAGTATATAAATGTATGTTCTAAAAAAATCCTCAGTGTATTTTTATTTCCTTACTTCACACATTTGCTTCAGATGTAGGCAGAAACACTTGTATTCGTTGAAGGTAAAAAAAAAAAAAAATATATATATATATATATATATATATATAAGTGCAGGGTGAACTACAGAATTTCAATGACTGCTGAATTGCTCCAAAACCTAAATTAAGAACAGAGTGGATGCAAAGTGGTTTACAAATAATTAGCAGATTAAGATGCGCTTTAGTTAGTGCATCCATTCATAAAACTGAGTAAAACGCTTCTTCAGCAGTTGATGGCAGAATTCAAGGTTGCCTGTCTCCTCTGCAGGAGGTTGTGGTAACTAAACATGACTATTTCTTGTCCTCACAGCATGACTTCAGGGAAACCAAATGGTCTCTGCCCTCAGAGTCCTAATCTCATGAATTTGGATAAGTGAGAGGAGAGGTTTTCTAAATTATGTTTTAAGACTTGTAAAGATTTTAACTATATCTGTGGATTTGATCATAAGCACTGGAGTGACCTTGAAATAGAATAAATAAGGTATTTATTTAATTTGTTTATTAAAATGCAACTCTATGCTCAAGACTGACATCTTATATCAGTGACTTGCAAACTTTAATTTGAAAACTTAATTAAGGTCCAGGGTTTCAAAGTGTGTTACTTACTATTAACGTATTACAATTTTAAAAGTATTTGGGAAGCAGGGCCTTGGGTACCTACACTAATCTCTGTGTAATGGGCATATAGCTCTTGTACAGCTCAGTCTTGATCCTTTTTTCTCCACTTGTTTGGAGAAAAAAAATTCTAGAATCAGAGATGAGACCTAGTCCTTTACCTTACCCAATAATTTGTTTCTGTCATTCATCCCCCTTTTTTCCACAAACAAATATGTGGCATCTCCTGGTTTTTCCCTTCTCTTCTACTTTTGTTGATTTCAGCTTCTTACATCCTGTGACTTTTTTTTTCTCTCACATCTGAATTCATTCTGCTTAAAAAGAACTCCAATAATATGATTAAGGCCCATCCTAATTGGGTCTGGGTCATTCAAACCTTAACTGAAATAACCTCATCAAAAGATTTGGCTTATAGTAGGTTCACATCCACAGGAATGGATTGAATTTAAGAACTTATTTTTCTAAGGTACATACAGCTTCAAACCACTTCGTTGGGCACTAGAGTTCTCAGGTAAATGGACTCTTATAAGGAATGGTACCCAGATTTCACATATTAATTTTATCTTACACTTGGTAGAGAAGGAAAGAATTCATTGTGATGAAAGCATTTTATATATTTATCTATGTGCTTGTGGGTGTCTGTGCATGTATGAATGCATGTAAATATAGATAGAGAAATGTAGATAGATAAGTATATAGGTATATACACACACATGCATTTTCTAGCTTTGTCAGCTAAAAAGTCTTAGAAACAAAGGCACACTAGATAAAATAAGCAAGCTCAGACCTTGATGTCTAAATACAGTTCTCCACTAAAATTAACCAGTGCTCCTTGAAAGAATGGCTATTTCCACAACAGAGTCAGAGCAAATACAGGATGATCCTATCAGTGCCAGAAAGTAGGGAAATGCTCAAAGAATGATGTGGGTATATGAAAAAGACCTAGGACCATGTCTTTTTTATATGTCAGCTCTGACATATAAAAAGCTTGGATGTTGTGACTCCTTTCCTTACAACCAGAGAAAGCTGGACAAACTGAAAAGAGATATGTTTTCTTGGATCCATCAGAAAATTGAGGCCATAGGGCAAACCTTCACTCTGAAACCTGTAGAGACTAAGCATACAGAGATATATAGCAAAGGAGATGTGCTTACTTGGATAGAAGCTGCTGGAATCATAAACAGGAGCACTGAAATTGTAATTTTGGCAAACTTCTGGAGGCTACACGTACACTAATGTGAGAGTGCGAACCTCCTGGGGGTCTGTGCTGGTTTGAAAGGATTGTGTGCCCTAGAAAAGCCATGTTTTCATCCTGTCCAATCTTGTGGGAGCAACCATCTCTTTTAATCCCTATTCAGTACTGTAGGATGGAAACTTGTTTAGATTATCTCCATAGAGATGCCATACACCCAGTTGTGGGTATTAACATTTGATTAGATAGAGATGTGACTGCACCTATTCCAGGTGGGTCTTGATTAGTTTACTGGAATCCTTTAAAAGAGAAAACATTTGGAAAAAGCTTCAGAGCCATGAGAAGTCCACAAGAACCAAGAGACCTCATGCAGCCAGAGACCTTTGGAGATGAGAAAGGAATACACCTCCAGGGGAGTTTCAAGAAACAAGAAGCCTGGAGAGAAAGCCAGCAGACATTGCCACGTTCACCACGTGCCTTTCCGGTTGAAAGAGAAACCCTGAACTCCATCGGCCTTTCTTGAGAAAAAGTAACCTATTGTTGGTGCCTTAATTTGGACATTTTTGTAGATTTGTTTTAGTTGGGACATTTTCTCAGCCTTAGAACTATAAACTTGCAACTTAATAAACCCCTCCCCCCTTTTTAAAATTCCCTTTTTTAAAAAGCCATTCCATTTATGGTGTAGCACATTCCAGCAGCTAGCAAACTAGAACAGGGGGTCACATATTTTCTGGCACTTTCCTTTAAAGAATTGCACAAAATTCTTATGGCAGATATGAAGGACTGATTTGCTTATGACTCCAGCAAGGGCAGGGGAAGAGCTTTCTCCATAACAATTGTTCATGAGAAAAGCTTTGTTACAGTTTAATTCTGAAACCTCATCCCAGATAGAGTAAAAGAATTTCTCCCTTTTCTCATCCCCTCCAACCTCTTGTCTCACCAAAGGGGAAGGGGAGTGAACATAATCAACAGGGCTCAGGCTTCAAGGAAATTTACAGGTAACACCGCAACCAGGGGAGGGAGAAAAAGGCTAACACACTGGAGAGACACTTATGAAGGTCACAGCTCTGAAATACAGACCCATTAAAAGATTACAATTTAACTGGAAGATTATAAAATGCTTTCCCTTCTTCAAAGGAAAGAGCTGCAAGGCACAACCTCTTTCTGAAAAGGGGTACATAGAGAAGCCCCAAGTCAAGAAGAGAGTCAAAAACATGACTCTAGAGGAATTTGAAGTCTCTGGTACTTACAGGTACAACAAACATTAAATATAGACCAATTCCTAGTCAGATTAAGATAAATCTTCAAACTAAAGGCCTGCTTACCTTAGTTCCTATTATCCATTACATATTTAGCATTCAACAAAATATTATGAAGAATACCAAACGACAAGAAAAAACACCCTCTGAAGTGACAAGGCATTCATCAGAACCAGAGTCAGATATGCTATTGATATTGGATCAGACCAGGAAGTTCAAATACTTATGATTAATATGGTAAGGGCTGTAACTGAAAGAGTAGAACAATACACAAAAAGACATGGGTAATGTAAGCAGAGAGATGGAATAATAAGAAAGAATCAAATGGAAATGCTAGAAATAAAAGCACATTAACAGAAATGAAGACTGCTTTAGATGGGCGAATCAGTAGATTTTGCACAGCTGGGGAAAAATCAGTGACCTTAAAGATAGGTCATTGGAACTCCCCAAAATGAAATGCAAAGGGACAAAAGGAAACCAAAACCAAAACCAGAACATTCAAAAAACTGGGGAACAATATTTGAATGTGTAACACACACATAATTGCAATATCAGAAGGAGAAGAAACAATGGAACAGATAAAATATTTGCTGTAGCAATGTCCAAGATCTTAACCAAAGTAATGACAGACACCAAGCTACAGGTCAAGGAAGCTCAGAGAACACCAAGAAAGGCAATTACCAAGGAAATAAAAATGAAAACAAACATACTAGGCATGTCACTTTCAAATTGCAGCAAACTGCAAACTAAAGAGAATGAGAAAATATTGAAGGAAGCCAAAAGAGAAAATGAAACCCCACTACAGAGGAACAGGATAAAAATTATAGTGGATTTCTTATCAGAAACTTTGTAAGCACATGGAGTAAAATATTTAAAATGAAAGAAAAAATATCAACCTAGAATAATAATATACAGCAAAATTATCCTTTAAAAGAAGTCCTCAGATAAACAAAAACTGAGGATCACAGGATCCAATGCAGACTGTGACCGAAAAAAATAATAACTATTACAAATATCAAACAATTTCATCGAAAGGGATGAGGTAAAAAGGTGCTGACCTAAGCAACTTTGAAATTGACTGGAAACTGTAAGCCTAAAATCAAAAGGGATGTAATACACACTGTACTGTAGTTGATGAAACTGTTTTCCTTGGCAGTTTAGGCTACCAATTCTTAAAACACAATACATGTAAAAAACAAAACAAAAAAACACAATATGTGTATATTAGAATTGAACAATGAAGTAAATATATAGTGTGGATGGTGGGAATTAGGTTTGTCACTGTTGGAGTGGGAGGCTTCAGACACACAAGAGGATAAATCTACAATAATCCATGCAATAAATCCAAAAATCCATCTAATCATGGGTTAGATTTGGAGATAACACAATGAAACAGTGTTTAGCTTAACATAGATATAAATGGATACATAGAGAAATAATTATACATATGCATATATGCACAGGTTACTATACATGTACCTATTTGTTGCTCTGTCAGCTGAGAGGGTGTAGAGGCAATGGCACCCTAGTGGTAACAAGCACATCTAGCACCCAGATCATGGTTTCTAATACCTTCCTCCCCTAAATAGATAGATAGATAGATAGATAGATAGATAGATAGATAGATAGATAGATAGAACCAGGCTCCTAGGAGAAATGACTCCTTCTGGGACTGGGAAAAGGAGTATACAAGATGACCCTTGAGAACATGTAGTATCAGAAAACAAGGGAGTTAAAAAAAAATCCAAACAATGATTAAGGTATGTTAAAGGGACAAGAGAGCCAACTGAAAGAGCTCCCAGTGTCTAAATCTGGATTAACTTGAGCAGCACAATATAGTTTAATTAGATTATAACTGTAAGTATAAACTCACCATAGGTCCATACTGATATAAATAAGAGATTGAATGAATAATTAAATGAGATGAATATACAAATCTGTGCAGAAGTATTTAAAATAATTCACGTACATACCCCACCATCAAGAATGTGATGCTCTTCTCTCCATTCCTTCAGTGTGGCTTATACATAGTGACATCCTTCCAGGAGTATAATATGGAGAAGAAGAACATAGAATAACTTTACAGTGGCGAAATCTGACAAACACTACCTCAACCAGTTGATCAAATTTATCACATCATATAAGATGATGTGATGAGAATGTCACTTTCACTCTATGATCTTCCTCCTAAATTCTGATTTCAGTTTAATTATGAGAAAACATCAGACAAATCCCAATTGATGGACATTTAACAAAATACCTGACCATATTCCTCAAAATTGTCAATGTCATCAAAATCTAGGAAAGTCTGAGAAACTGTCACAAACAAGAGCAATCTATGGAGATATGATAAGTAAATGTATTATGGTATCCTTGACAGGATCCTGGAGATCTTAATAAAGAATGGGCTTTTGTTAATAAATTGTTCTTCAATTTTGACAAATGTATCATGTTAATATACACTACTCATAAGGGGAAACTAGGTGTGGGTAATATGAAAACTCTCTTACTATTTTTATAACTTTTCCGTAGGTCTAAAACTATTTAAAATTCTTTTTAAAAAGATAAAGGAACCAGCTTGGAAGGTCTCCTACTGGGCGAATATGGAAAAATTTATCATTGAGATAAAGATGATATTAATGGATTATAATACATTGAATAAAATAAAAACCCATGAGGTCTTGCTGATATAAATAGATAAATAATTTCTAGAGGAGGGAATTTTCTTCTTTAAGAAGATTACCCACTAATAAATGTAGAAGGAATGATGGAATTAGGACATTGTCAATGAATTCAAGAACTACTGAGTGAAAGTTTGATAAGGAACAGGAAATTTACACAGTTCCAAATATTGCCCCACAAAATAATTTTAATGGGAAAATTATTAACTTCACAAATGAGAAACCAAGCAGAAATCACTTTAACAGAGGGGTCAGAGTTAGTATCACATGTATTGGGGTGAAAGTATCATGTGCCTCCTAATATGAAGCATTGGGAAGGACCCAGTATCACATTTGTGATATTCCTGTACAAAACGCATAACCTGAATTTTAACCACAAGGAAACATCAGACAAGCTGAAATCGAGAGAGGTTCTACAGAAACTAGTTGATTCTCTTAGAATTATCAAGATCAAAAAACAAAGGCCAAGAAACAGTTACAGGTTAAAGGATCCTAGTGACAACACATTTCAATAACTAATTTCAATGCATGATACTAAATTGGGTCCTAGTCTGCAAAAAAAAATAAACTATAAAGGTTATTATTGTAGCAAAGATGAAATTCAAATATGGACTGTGGTTTAGACAATAGTATTGTATGCTGAATGTTCTGATTTTGATAATTATACTGTGGTTATGTTAAGAGAATGCCCTTGTGTTTTGAAGTATTTTGAGATAAAGAGGTACACTGTCTTAAATATACTGCCAAAAGGTTCCAAAATATTATCTATATTTCTGTTTCTATCTCCCAATTTATCCATTTCTCTGTCTCTGAGGGAATGATAAGCAAATGTCTTTTTAGGTTCTCTATTACAAAAATTCTCTCTAAAGTATGGTATTTATTCTCTAGAGTGTGTAGAAGAAGATTCATTGGAAATGGAAAAAATATTGGAATTTCTGGTTATTTATAAAAACTGAAGAAAGACATTACATATTACGAATAATATGACAAATATGTTGACAGAAGCCCATGCATTTAATTTATAAATTAAATATAATGGCGACTGGAGCTCAAAACTTTTTTATTAATGTGAACATGAATTCGAAAAATTTTCAGATCCTTGCTTTAGAGAACTATAGGAAATACTCAATATGTACTTCTTATTCCATATAGTAATGAAAGGAAATATGAAGGAGGAGACAATGACAATCAGTTATTGGTCTAAGACTCTTCATTGCAGAAGAGTAGGGCTCAGAGACTAATTCATTTCTGAATGGCTAGAGATATGCTATGGAGATGATTCTTAGGTGTCGTTGTACCAGAATTACTGTAATGAATCATCATTCAAATTTCTGCTTTTTATCTGCTGTCCCTCATTTGATTGATATATTGGGCATTTCAGAACAACTGGACATTGAATTAAAGAAATTTAGGGATTTTGTGGTTGTAGTAAAGATAATAACTGTATTTTTCTTTAAAATTCCCCAATTTAGTTTCATATTCAATTTTAAAAATGCCAGCTCTTAAAAATTAATATTTGAGATCTAAAATTTTACAAAACCTTTTATGATGAAGTCCTGATTTATTTATATAGTTGTTTATCAAGTACTAAATATAAAATAAAACTTCTGTGTAAGATTAGTGCCTCAAGTCTAAAGTTTCTTTGTTAAGTAAATTGGACACTGTTGATCTGACTAGTATATTTAAAATATTTAGTGGTTTATTAATTTCAAGACACATAGTAACTTATATTAACTTTAATTTTGAGGTGGAACTCTTTTTCGGAACACCAACAAATAATGTTATTTGTATGTGAATAGAGGCTTTAAAAAAAGTCTAAAAACAGCAGTTCCTTTAAGTAAATATTATAAATCCACCAGTTCTAGTTTAGACCTTTATCACATTTTCATCCATGGTTATGGATGCGTTTTGTGGATGCACTTAATGCATTTTGAACTTTAAGCTTAAATTTAAAATAAAATCAATAATTAAAAAAAAAAATACTATGTAAAGATCCAGTATCTAATAGGTAAGTTTTACCTCAGCGACTGAACCCAAGTTAAACCTCTATGTTGCTTTTTAAAAAAGGTTTCTTTTTTTTCTCTACAGTTTCTCTCAAACCCTCACATCACCTGCATCAAAAAGATAACAAACATACATCCATTGACAGCCTCCCCCAGTAGACCTTCCTACCCCCTTATAAAATACACTAAATGATAGTATCCTTTGAAGTTTATACCTACTGTCATGGTTAGGGACACGTGTAAACTTGGCCAAGTTGTGGTACCTGTTTGTCTGATTGGGCAAGTGCTAGCCTGTCTGTTGCAATGAGGACATTTCATAGGATTAGGTCATGATCACGTCAGCTGCATCCACAGCTGATTCCATTTGTAATCAGCCGAAGGGGAGTGTCTTCTGCAATTAGTGATGCTAAATCTAATCATGGGAAGCCTTTTAAGGAGAACTCAGAGGAGACAGGTTCCATTCCTGCTTGGGCTGGTGAGCCTCTCCTGTGGAGTTCATCCAGACCCTCCATCGGAGTCGTCGGCTTCGCAGCCTGCCCTGTGGATTTTGGACTCTGCGTTCCTGCGGTCACATGAGACACTTTTTATAAATTTTATATTTGCATGTGTTCCCTGTTGATTCTGTTTCTCTAGAGAACCCTAACTAATACACCTACTTAATCAAGTCTCAAACATTTGTACATGCTTGACTCAGTTAATGGAAGAATGTTAAACTGGGTTTAAGAACAGTTGCAAAAGGCAGATATCTTTTAAAAAATTCCCTGGAATTTCAAACCCAGTATTCTAAAAAAGTGAAGAAATTAAAATAAAAAAACATCAGCTTTTGTATAGTTACTATTCTGATGGTAATTGTTTCTCCTCATTCATGTTCAGAATCTGGAATTCAGTTCTTTAGTCTATTAATGTTTGTATTAGTTTGTTAAAGCTGCTGGAATGCAATATACCAGAAATGGAATGGCTTTTAAAAAAATATTTTTATTGAGAAATCTTCACACACATACATTCCATACATGATGTACAAACAATGACTCACGATATCACCACATAGTTTTGTATTCATCACCATAATTATTTTTTAGAACATTTGTATCACCCCAGAAAAAGAAATAAAAAGAAAAAAGAAAAAACTCATACATAACATACATCTTTCCCCTCCCTCTCATTGACCACTAGTATTTCCATCTACCCAATTTATTTTAACCTTTGTCCCCCTTATTATTTATTTATTTATCCATATTTTTTACTCATCTGTCCATACCCTGAGTAAAAGGTGCCATCAGACACGAGGTTTTCACAATCACACAGTCAAATTTAAATGTTTTATCTTTATACGATCATCTCCAAGAATCAAGGCTATTGGAACACAGCTCAACAGTTTCAGATACTTCTGTCCACCCACTCCAATATGCCATAAACTAAGTAGGGATATCTATACAATGCATAAGAATAACCTCCAGGATAACCTCTTGGTTCTTTGAAATCTCTCAGCCACTGAAACTTTCTTTTGTCTTATTTCTCTCTTCCCCCCATTTGGTCAAGAAGACTTTCTCAATCCCTTGATGCTGGGTCCTGGCTCATAAGGATTTCTGTCCCATGTTGCCAGGGAGATCTACACCCACTGGAGTCATGTCCCACATAGGAGGGAGGGCAGTGAGTTCACCTGCAGAGTTGGCAGAGAGAGGGAGAGAGAGGCCACATCTGAGCACAAAAAAGGTCCTCTGGGGGTGACTCTTAGGCCTAATTTTAAGTAGTCTTAGCCTATCCTTTGCAAGAATATGTTTCTTAGGGGCAAACTCCAAGATCAAGGGCTTGGCTTATTGATTTGGTTGTCCCCACTGCTTGAGAGAATATCAGAAATTCTCCAAATGAGTAAGATGAATATTTCCTCCTTTCTCCCCCATCCACAAGGCGGACTTTGCAAATACTTCTTTATTCACTGCCCAAATTATTCTGGGATTTATTGGGGTATCACATTAACCTGGATAAACCAACAAAATCTCATGCCCTATTCAGTTGACCATACAAGTTATATTAGAAAATGCACTACCCAAAATATAACTTTTGCACCCAATAAACATCTCCTCCTTTAGTCTTACGCAGAAGTTGCAGTTTTAAAATATGGATGATATCATCCTTTACTCAGTCTTCTGATATACCTTAGTCCTACCCAGATCAGCTTCCTTCATATCTCTACCCAATCTGATCACTTTTTCAACGTTTTAAATAGTTCCTATATGAAGTACTGCTGAATTTCATAGCTTCAGAGCTCTAACTCTGAGTCTTAGGTGTCACATAAATACCTGAAATTGGAATGGCTTTTAAAAAAGGAATTTATTAAGTTACGCTTTTAAAGCCATAAAAATGTCTGAACTAAGGCACCAGAGAAAGATGCCTTGATTCAAGAAAAGCTGATGGTTCAGAACACCACTGTCCACTGGAAAGGCACTCGACTGACATCTGCTGGCCCTCAGCTTCTGGTTTCAAACAGCTTCTCTAGGGGCATTTTCTTTCTGCATCTGCAGACATCTTTGTCTGCGTCAGCTCTGAGTTCTCTCCAAAATGTTTTCTCTTTGAAAGGACTTCAGTAAACTAATCAAAACACACCTTAAATGGGTGGAGTCACATCTCCATCTAATCAAAATCTTCTACCAGCAACTGGGTGTGTCACATCTTCATGGAAGCAATCTAGTCTAAAAGATCCCACCCAACAATATTAAATCAGGATTAAAGAACGTAGTTTTCAAAGTGCACAATGGTTTCAAACCAGCACAATGTTCCATAATCTAGTGTGTGTGTGTGTGTGTGTGTGTATCTATTATAAATAAGATATAGTATTTCTTTGTTTTAAAGAGTAAGACCTCATTTTATGGAAACTATTGCTATCTATTGGTAATTGTCAAAAATGTTCAAGAGTACTTAAAAGTTTGGATTCATTTTTTCTGCACCTACAAAATCAATTAGGTTATTCCCTGGCCCGATCTGTCTTTAATGGCAAATGTGGCAAATGTGATCCCTATGATCACAGGCACTGAATTCATAGAGTAATGATTATAGGTCATACTGTAGAGTTACAGACACAACAAAACCATAATATAATTATTGTTTGACTAATTTATTAATTCAATAAATATTTTTGAGGCAGAAACTCTTATGAACTATATAACAATTTGTGTAATTTGAATATATTTCTTCCTTCCTCCTTTTTTTCAGCTTTAAAAGGCTCCTTAAAATATTTATCTTTGAAAAACTTTAATAACTCACTTAAAAAAAAGAACTGTGATTAAGCTCCCATCAACCCTTCACACGTCAATATTCTTCTGTGGGAACCATCTCTGCTTTAGTTGAGCTCATCTATTCCCATTTCCTTTTGTATCTGTTTTCTACTCTATTTGTACTATTTGAAAAATCTCAACAAGGCTTTATTGATACCTTTTTGTACGTTGAGCTCTAAGCTATAAGATGTTATTGTTTGTGTATGTATGTATGTGCTACTGTGTATGTGAGGTATGTTTTTATGTTGGATAATTTGGGTAGTTTTATGTTGGTCAGAGTGGGAATATATAAGGAGACATTAAATATAATTGTGACCCAATGAAACCTAATCTTGTGAGCAGAAAGTCAAAGATAAACAATTACATTTTAAAACTGTGAAAGGAGTGATTACAATAGAGATGCAAATAATATACTATAAGAAAGCTTAAAGAATAAATAATTTTGATGGGCAGAGAGGAAAATATAACTGTTTTCTGAACACTTTATCTAGGAGCTGGAGGTAGAGAGAAACCAAGACAGAAAGTCCTCTGAACTCAGGGAATGTATATTCTGGTTGGGGGAATCTGACAATACAAAGGTAAAGAGTTAGTCAATAATGCATTTTCAGGTAATGGCAATTGCTGTGAAACAAAAAAAAAAACAGGTACTACTGGAGAATGTCTGGGGATGTCTTCAGATGTGGTGGCAGAAAAGCCTTTCCTGGGAGGGTGATATCTGCTATGAGAGTATGATAGAGGTGATATCCTCTTTTCTAAATCACTTCCCTAAAAGCCAAGTGTTCACTCTCGGTAGGACTAAAGATTGCTTGCTTTATCCCCTGACTTTCCTTTGCTGTAAAGTTTCTGGAAAGAGTAGTCTAATCAATTACACTTGCATGTTGATTATATTGAAATCTAATTGCTAGTCCAGGCCTGACTCTTTAACCATAAATAGCAAAGATCAATTGGACATATCCACTTACCTGCCCCACAGGCACATGAATTTTATGTCACTGCATAAAATAGTCTTCATTTCGTATACTGTCTTGGATTCAGGTACTAACATCTACACAATTCCCCAAGTCATCTTTGACTTTCTCACATCCAGTGTATGATAAATGCCTGACAACTCTAACTCCGTTATTTCTCACTTCTTTTTCCTACTGACACAGCCTTAGTTCAGATATTTGTCATATTTCTTCCAGATTCTACCAAGTTTTCTGACTAGTCTCTCTACTTCCAGCTTGTTCCCACTCCTTTTGATATCTGTACTACTGCAGCTATAAAAAGAATTATAGTCACAAACTCTTAAGCATAAACCCATTGCTCTGTTTGCATCTAAGATAAAGCTCAAACTTCATTGTAAGAACTATAAAGTGTTCAATGATCTGGCCCATATCTTGTTCCCAGATTCATCTCTTTACTTATCCCCCATTTCTAATCCAGGACTCTGAGCAGTGGTGAGCTGGAGTACAAGGTCCTTCCTTTAGGTCTTGACTTGATTCAAAAATGCAAGTCCTTTCTTTATTTCTTACCCCCCCCCCAAAAAAAAAGTTTTGTAAACTTTCAGTTTTAAATAAGGTTTACTTTATTTGGCCTCTTGAGGTATTAAAACTTGCCATCCATGAATTAAAATAAATACATTCTAGAGTTCATTCAAAACTCTCTTGTGAAGTCTTGTTGCTGCTGCACATAATATGCACATGTAGAAAGAATGTCCACAGATTAGGGAGTAGGTCAAATATTTAGGGTGTCATCAGTGCTGTGAATAAGTAGTGGTTTTCCAACTACTGCTCTTCTGGCTTTGAATTTTACTTCACCATTATTATTTTAGTATTTTTGTAGATTGTCTTTTTTACCCTACAGAGTGTAGTATTACATAACTGCATCAATAGTATTTCTGGTCTATGACTTTTCAAATACAGTGTCTAAAACAGTTTGGAATTGTAGTTCGATCCTTTATTTCTAGAGCAAGTATTGACATAGTCCAGCCACTCAAAATTTGTTTGTGCAATGATTCCTTAATCAGTGATATGTCTGTGAATGCATGTTGTTTAAATAACTTGTTATGTGATAAAATATTTTTGCAAGGCATATTACAGACTAAGGGTCAAGCTTCCTAAAATATAAAGACTTCCCAGAAATTAAAAAGATGACAAAAGATAAATTACTCCATAAAGTAAAACTGGGCAATGGATATGAACAAACTATTCACAGCAAGGAAATACAAATGGTTCACATACCTTAAGCAATATATAAATTAAAATTACACTGAAACATTATGCATCATCCACAAAATCTGTAAAAGTTCAGAGGCTTAACACTTGTTCTTGAGACTATGAGACATAGATTGGATGTAAATTGGTATGATCCATTTGATGAGTGACTTGGTTTTCGATGTTAAATTATGCATATGTTCTGATGTAGCAATTCACTTCTGGAAATTTATTATAGACACAAATGGTAAATATAGAAATATAGAAACTAATGCTGTATAACTTTATACTTATAAACATTAAAATGTTTAAATATGTTTAAACTCCATAAATTATCATCTATTAAAATACTACATTGTTTCTTTCTCTGTGCAGCATATCAAATGGTTCACTTTTTTTTTTTTTTTTTTTTTTTACATGGGCAGGCATCAGAAATCGAACCCGGGTCCTCTGGCATGGAAGGCAAGCATTTCAAATGGTTCACATTCTTATTGTGAGTGATACCTAATTGCTTCGTTAAAATGCTGTAGCTCTTGGGCTCCATCCAAATGGATTATGATTTTTAAAATATTGGATTGCCACTGCTATAAAGCTCTATTCTCTTTCAAGAATTCTTTCTTTTTCACAGCTGTTTTCTTGATTAGGATGCCTTACTGATTTTCCCCTCACCTGGCTATCTTTCTTTAAAAGTCAAGTTAGATAATATTCTCTCAAGAAAGTTTTCTGATCCCTAATCCCCCAATAGGATTGGACACCAATCCTACATTTTCCCATTATATTGTATGTTTGTCTTTGCCATAACCTCTAATTTACTAAAATTATTTAATTTTTATTCTCCTCCCTAGATTATGTGCAATTTAAGGGAAGAAACTGGGTCTTTAATCTTTGTAACCATTTATACTTCAAAGAATGACAAACCTTCATCTAAAATAAGATATGTTTTTTTTAAAGGATGTAATTAAAATAAATCTAAAATATCAGTATAGAAATCTCATACTTCCTGGTAAGATAGATAATTCTGGAATGAGCAGATCCACAAAGGATTAAGTCATCGCTCCATAAATACAGTGAACTCGCAAGGTTCAAGATCTGAAAAAATATGCCGAATTTAAGGGAAATAGTAGATAACAGAACTTGAACAAAGCCCACTTTTTATACACATGAGAAAATGGATCCAAAAAAGGTAGAATGACTTATTTAAGTTGGGTTCTTTTGATTTCAAGAAACAGATTGAACTAGCAAAGGGGGAGTTTATCCTAACAATTCACTTGGGGTGAGACGGGTGGGCCAACACTGCAATTTAGGAAAAGGCTCCTCAGTTGGAGGTCTGAGTCATACAAAGGTGCTACTTTGTCCAGGCTATGGTAGCTCTGAATGTAGACTGGGTGTCACTTCCATCTTCCCACCCGAGCCTGCTGCTTCTATAAAAGGCATAACCCTCACTACCATTCACTGTGCCCTAGACAAGATGAACAAAAGCTAACAGAATCCCAAAGACATTACATACGGTCTTAGTGCCTTCCAGAGAAAAATAACAGACTGGATATAACCATATCTATCTATTTCTTTCTCTTTCTCTACGTAAATACTATGGTCTATATTATAGAAATTGGTTCATGTGACCCTGAGAATTGGCAAGTCTGATTTCTGTAGGGCAAGCTGCAAGTTGGGTACTCTGATGAAGGATTCTATGAATTCCCCAGGATAAGATGGGTGGCTGCAGGAAAACTAGAAATTTTTCTTTCTGAAAACTGAAATGATCATTTCTACCTTTCAGACCTTTAACTGATTAGATAAGACTTTTCTCATTGCTGAAGATAATATCCTTTGTTGATTGTAGATGCAATCAGCCATAGATGCAATCAACTGTCTAATAATGTATATTCATGAAACACCTTTACAGTAACAGTACCTTCACAGCTTGATCAAACAACTGGACACCATAACCTAGCTAAGATGACACATGAGCTTAACTATCAGACATACCTAGGAGGTTAATTCTGGATCCACAGCAGCAATGGAAACTTGCATAGTAGTTCCTGGATTTCCTTTCTATAGCTTTGCCATTAATATGACTCAATGGCTCTTCCCATGGCATCGTAGTGTGTCTGTTTCTACTCCCTCTTACCAGTAGGCTCCTTCTTTTCTTTATCTCTATGCATATGAAAAAGAAAACAAAACTGTCTTATTGCTTTTTCTAACTAGACTTTGTGATTTACCATAACTCTGGCTGTTAGATCTCTCATGGCTCCCACTCGGGCTTCTCTCTACATATTTGTTTCAGTTTTAGTTCTTAGTAACTCAGTCTATCTTTTATTTTCCAATTTAATTTCTGGAGAAAGTGTGCCTGCCCCTACTTATTTTTTGTGTATGTGTGTCTGGGACCAGCATTCTTACCTTTATGAAATAGCTGCTTTTGGATGGTTTAAGAGTCCACCCTTGATTAACTTAGTAGTGGCTGGAGGAGGGAGTACAGAGGTGGGGTGGGGCTCATTTTGTTCAAAACATGACCTCCTAAAAGTGCTCTTTCAACACTCTGACAGAAATCAACAGCAGAAAATATAATAGAAAAATTAACATTGCAGTTCTTATGACAGTGTTGGTCTGTCCACCAAAACCAAAATATAATATTAACATTAAAAAATTTACATAGGCACGGCATTTTGTTATTAGTATATATAGTAACATGAAAATCCTGGGGATGGAGAACTGCTGCAGATGTGTTAAGTTTAACACCCTATACACTATGGGCATTCTGTCAACATTAAACAAGCATGGTAACAGCTGGAGACAGTTTACAAGATGTATTTCCCCCGTTTTCCTGTTGGTATTCTCAAGCTTTGCTAAAATACTTGCTTGAATGAATTGAATAGTCTGCATTAGTCTCTAGAACTCTAAATTTAGTGTCTGTGGAAACATCCTGGTACTAAAAAATTTGAGTCTCATTCAAACATTTTTGTATAGTTTGTCATTAATTTTTCCTTTGCAATGAAGTGGTTTATTATTTTTTAAAGTTACTGTTATTTGAACAAGCACATCTAGGAGACAGAGGAAAACCAAAATATTTGTGCCATTTTTCTCATAATGAGCTCAAGTTTTTTCTTACAATTATTAAAAGAATATGCTAAATCATTTCTCTTCTGTTTTCTGCTTTTTCCAAGGTCTGGGACACCATTCTTTTATGAATGACCTCGCTAGTTTTTCAATGAACTCTCTAACATATCTCTCTGATTCTGTCTTTTTTTTTTTCTGTCTGTCCCTCATTTCTCATTAAGCACAAGAATAAATATTGTTTGGTTGGGTTTACATCTATACTAAGTGTTAAGGTATTATTAAAAAAAAGCCTCCATATACAGAGTTTATACATGTGACGTAAAGAAGTAAACACTGTGTTGCTACATAGATGAAAGTGATTAAAAGCTATGGAAATTAGCCCAGATACTGTAAAAAAGTGGAGAAAGGAAATCCTACAAAATGGGTTTGAAGGAAGTAGTGGGTGTATAATAATGCTGTTTCATGATTGTACATTACCAAGTTCGATCTACTTCATAAATTGGTCATAGCTTTAGGCACCATCTACACATTGATTCCCAATCTCTTTATTCAATCCAATTCATGTTCCTAAGCTCCAGTTCCATATAATTAAATGCTTACTGGACATTTTCTTTGGATATTTTACAGAGAGCTGAATCATGAAATGTACCAAAAATGCTTGTCATTTGCCTTTCAATTCCTAAACCACCTTCACCTGGGCTATGTATTTAATGGACTGGCACCAGCATTTACTTAGCTTTTATAGGCAAAAATATACTTATCTCCCTTTTTTTTATGCTCATGTTGGAATCTCTCCATGATCACCAAATCCTAGTTATTATATTTACAGAATATATTGAATATATTATTTCTATCCACTTATAAGTCTAGTCCCCTAGTCCAAACTACCATTTTTTTTTCACTTAAATACTGCAAGTCATGCCCCTACTCCGTTTTTGATCTCTTTATACTCTCTGAAGCCAAAGTGATTTTTCTGAAATGTGAACCTGGGCATGTCTGTTTCCTGCTTTCATCCTTAGTAGAATCCCTTTCTTTTCTCATCTTCACTTCAGGATATTCATTTTGGACATCCTGAACTTTTTTTTGTTTTTCTCCTCCACCACACTCATTCTCTACTCCAGGTCCATGTATTTGGTGTTTGTTTGTCTGGAATACGTTCTCTGCTTCTTTGCCTGGCTATTTTTGCCATTGCTTTAACTCTGTGTTTTGAATTTGTGTCCTTCAAGTAGAATTCCTCACAATTCGCAATAAATATCTTACCTATGAGCTTCCTGAGCCCTCTATACTTTCTCTATGTTAATATCATTCTGATTTATAATTGCCTTTTTAACTGATATCTGCCTCCAGGGCATATCTCACATGATCATGGAAACCATGTCTTTTTCATCCTCATAATTCCAGCATCCACAAGAAATTCTGGAACATAGTAAGTTATCAGTAAAGTCCTGTTAAATGAAGACTTTAAAATTTTCTGACTACGTTCACCCTATCCCAAGCCTAACTGATTGTCAAATATTATGATCTTCCCTAATTGGTGTGTAGAACTCAGTTTTTTTACAATCTTGATTCTTTACATGTAGGAGATGTTCCATTGACACAGGAATCATGGTCTTTCTCCTCACCCCTGCGTGCTGAATCTTGACAGGAAAAGAGAAGATGTGTGACTGATAAATTTTGGAAGAATAAGTTGAGTTTGCTAGTTCAGTCCTTTCTCCTTCTCTTTCTCTTTGGGTCCAAACCTATTTAAGAGAGTACACGTTCGGCTCTGCTTCTCCATGGGTTAAGGTATGAAACGCAGGTTTCCATGGTGACCTAGTGCTGCCTGTGCCTGGGTTGGTGCCTGCCAGTTGGGAAACCTATTTGCTGCAGATGAAATGTCCATTCTCAACTTATCAGGTTATACAGTATTAAAGGCGATAATGGTATTAAAGAGTCCATTTGCTTTTCTCTCTCGGTTTTTAATTGGTTCTGGAATAAAGGAAATGGAGTACTATTTTGGATCTCATTGAATCTCATTATTGTCACATATCATTGCTGTATTCTAGGCTATTTTCATTAATTCATTTAGGCATAAAATACTTAATAAATGTCTACTATGTGCCTGGATATTCCCTAGGAAGATTAATTGTTCTACCTGAGCTTTAAAAAATAAAAATAGTATTAGAGAGTTTATGGTTTTATTCCCACTGGACCGTCAGCTTCATGATGATGCTGGGTTTGACAATATTTGGGGTTCATATTATTCTGAATGGACTTCAAAGTGTGTACAAATTACTCTGAAAATATTCTATATGTATTGTACATTTTAGGAGACTAACTTAAATATTCTTGCCTTTCCACCACATGTCTATAATTCTTCTAGGTAAGTAGAATAAATTGTTCCTTAGGTTTCTAAATGTGTCAGCATTGTACCCGTGCCTCCAGTTAATTCAATTTATACTTAAAGAACATCTACACTATGTTTAAGAAAAGGCAGTTTCCATGGTAACCTCATAGTCTTTCTAAATGCAGGCTATGATGTAATCAACTAAAATGACTGCCATACCCAAATTTTTATTTCACCACACACACACATTTTCCACATCTGAGTTTAACTTGGAAGTATGGGGCATTTTCCTTTGACTTCTATTCTAGAGATTCTTGTTTGATTTTATAGTATTATGGAATTCACATTTCCTGTAGAGTTAAGATATTGGCAGAATGGACTAGATTATATAGAATGTATCTATATGATGTTGACCTAGTTTTTATAGAGCTATGTAAATTTGCTATCCATGCTGACAGTGTATGGAAGGTCAATGCATTCAGAATATTATAGAAGAGTGAATCTCACACACTAAATTGACTATTAATGGTAGCTTTATGAGCATATTACATTATGAAGAAGTTGAGGATCTTACTGTTAATTTCCTAAAGTACTCACTCTAATGAGATTGTTTTCTGTGTGTATATATATTTTCCATTTAATTGCTTTTTCTTTAAGTAGCAGTTGTGAATGCCTGTAGTGTATAGAATGAAAACCTCAAGATCTTTGCCTTTGGGTCCAAATCAGATATTTATTTGACTAAATCTATCCTTTCACACCTCTGAACTCTGAGCAGATTATTTCATAAGTGGCTTTTCTTTACTCATATAAAATCTTTCTTTTTTGTTCATTTTTTCCCTTTGGCCCTTATTTATGGATTTATTAGAAGCAAAGACATGCATGACAGCAAATCAAGCATATCTGTTTGTGAAAATAGTTAAGTTACATCCTAGAGGATGAGAGAGAAAAGGAAGAATGAAAGAAAAATCATTATATACATTAATATTGTCCAAGATGACCAATGTACTACTTGGAGACTCCAGAAAAGTTCACCATGGCCAGGTAAAATTATGAAAATTATGAAACTATAGTTTGAAGGGAATCCTTCCAAACAATTTCCCAAAATAGATCTAATTGTTTTTTTCTCTATACTCACACAAGTTTGTTTCTTTTTAAAGTACATTATATTGCATATATATTAGATATCTGTAAATATCTCTTCTAGTAGTCTCTAAGTTCCATAAGGATAGGAAGTTTCAAGAAAGCAGTTGCCAACATTGACAGTTGCCAATAAGGTTGGAAATGTGCTGCGTTTGGGAAATTTGGAGATTACTGGTGATACCTGCTAGAATAATTCCAGTGGGTTGTTGGGTGCGTCTGTCAGCATTCATTCAGGTAAAATATGCCAATCTTTGTATTCTGTGCTTCAAGGGCTAAATGTGGAATTCAGGGTTTATGGAACTATTGAAATAATTGAAACACTGGAGCTCAGGGAAGCTGCCATTGAAGATTAGGGTAGCTGTTGGCCAAAGGTCATAGAAGTTGACAACAAAGGTATTAATTTGAAACGCTGAAGCAGTTTTTTCTCAAGAGCTTGCTTGGAAGCTTTTGCATGTCTCAGCAATATCTGGGAAGCCCCCGGCAACTGTCCCAGTCTGTGGGGGTGAAGCTGATGCATTTAAGAGCTTTCAGAAAGGCATAGTGACTTTCTTATCTATCATCTGTCAACTGCTTCCAGAGAGTAGCAGCTTCTGCTTCACTTCAGCCTAATTCTCACCTGAGTTTCTCTCACTGATGAGCTATGATCTAAACCATGTAGGGAAGGGGGTTCTGGGAAAGCATTTCCCAGGCTTAGATAGGAGTGATGGTGGTGCTGTGTTGGTAACAAACAGCATAACACTGGAGTATGTGAGAAAATACTTACGTTTTAAACATTTATTGAGGAAGGAAGTAGGGATTCAGGGTATATTAGAGATAAGGGATTTAGATAACGTTTCCCCCTTTTAAAGAGTGGTAATTCTTGATTAGATTTTTATGTGGAAGAGGGGATGCTGATAGAGAAGCATAGGCTGTAGTCTGATAAAGGGAGATGACTGTTAATCAGGGTCTCTGAGGGAAATGGGAGAAGTTGGGATGATTGGAGTTTAGACTGAACTATGAAGAAGGATGTGTATTTCTCTGAGGCTGAAAACAAGACAGCATGGTGCAAAAATAGATTAATTTATATGGGTGGGAATGGTAAATTGAGGGAAATGAGGGGTGATGGCCTCTATTTTATCTGTGAAGTAGGAAGTAATGATGCCTGCTGGGAGAGTGTCTGGTAGGGGTTAATTTTGAGGTGAGAGGATCAGAATGGTATAGTGCTGAGCAGAGTGGGGGCAATAGATATCCAAACAAACAAAAGATTGTTGCATGCCCTAAGGGGTCAGAGGAGGCTGGAGACCTCACTTGTATAAGGAACCACCTGCAAGGCTGCTGGAATTTCTCTCCCTGTTCTTACCATCCTTGATAACTTCACAGCTAGCCTGAGTTCCTCTTTCCTGTAGTTTCAGAGAGTGCTTCATCCTTCTCTTGCTCCCTGGACACAGCAAAAAATCATCTCTTTGTGCCTAGTTTATGTGGTATGTTGAGTGGAACTGAACTCAACTGGCTTTGGCAGGGAAGATAGGTACTCGGTTTAGTGATTTGTGGAGTCTATGATATGAAAAGATTGATAGCTAGAGAGTTGATGGGGAGTGTGTATGACAATGTTCCTGGATTCCTTACTTCTGTAAGGAGTGTAGGCTGGTCAGGAAAGGAAGTGAGACTGGGAGGGATCTGATTAGAAGAGGCAAAAGTCTTGAGATTTTGGGTGGTGGTGATGGTAGCTCAGCATTTTGAATGTGATTAACAGCACTGAAATATATACCTGAATGTGGTTAAAAGGAGAAATGTTAGGTTGTGGATATGGTAACAATAAAAATT
>PVIY010025374.1:6274-28410 GCA_004026745.1 Myrmecophaga tridactyla
AGAGAGAAACCCTGAACTTCATCGGCCTTCTTGAACCAAGGTATCTTTCCCTGGATGCCTTTGATTGGACATTTCTATAGACTTGATTGGGACATTTTCTCAGCCTTAGAACTGTAAATTAGCAACTCATTAAATTCTCCCTTTTAAAAGCCATTCCGTTTCTGGTATATTGCATTCCAGCAGCTAGCAAACTAGAACAGCTTATTTTGTTACATTTCTTTTCCCCCTTTTTGTCAGGAAGGCATTGTTGATTTCACAATACCAGGCCCAGGGTCATCCCTGGGAGTCATGTCCCATGTTGCCAGGGAGACTCTCACCACTGGATGTCATGTCCCACATAGTGGGGAGAGCATTGATTTTTCTTGTAAAGTTGGGCTTAGAGAAAGAGAGGCTACATCTGAGCAACAAAATAGGTTTTCTGGAAGTAACTTAGGCATACTATAGGTAGACTTACGTTCTCTGCTACAGAAGTAAGTTTCACAAAAGCAAGCCTCAAGATCAAGGGCTTGAGGAGCCTTTTTTTATAACAACAAAACTTGACTTGTTCCTGCCTCACATAACCCTTTTCTTTCAGTCACTGGAGTACTTGGAAAAGTACTTAAATAGTTCATTATGGTTTCTATTTTTTTTCCTCTTAAGCTCGTAGGGAGAGAGCAGGTATCATCGTCATTGTGTTAGTTAGATTCAGTTGTCAACTTGGCCAGGTGAGCATACCTAGTTTTGTTGCTGCGGACATAAGCTAATGGTAGGTGAACCTCATCTGTTGCTAATTACATCTGCAGTCGGCTGGGAGGCGTGTCTGCTGCAACGAGTGACGTTTGACTTAATTGGCTGGTGCTTAAAGTAGCACAGCCTAAGCAGCTGGGCATTCCTCATCTCAGCACTTGCAGCTCAGCCCAGGCCTTTGGAGATGCAGAAAGAAGTCACCCCGGGAAAAGTTGTTGGAACCCAGGGGCCTGGAGAGAAGACCAGCAGAGACCACCCTGTGCCTTCCACGTAAGAAAGAATTTCAGTGGAAAGTTAGCTACCTTTCCTCTGAAGAACTAACAAAATAAACCCCCTTTTAGTAAAAGCCAATCCGTCTCTGGTGTATTGCATTCTGGCAGCTAGCAAACTAGAACAGTCATCAACAACAACATTTTAAATTTACAGTTGAAGGAACCAAAATGGATCTATATTAAGTAATTTATGCTAAGTCACAGCAGATAAATGGCAGACTAGAACCCTAGAATCTTTTTTTAATTTATTTTTTATTTATGATAGATAACCACATACAAACACAAACATTCCTATCATATGATCATTCCGTTCTTGTTATATAATCAATAACTCACACTATCATCACATAGTTGTATATTCATCATCATGATCATTTCTTAGAACATCTTCATCAATTCAGAAAAAGCAATAAAAAGAAAACAGAAAAAAATTCATACATACCATACCCCTTCCCCCTCCCTTTCACTGATCACCAGCATTTCAACCTATTAAATTTATTTTAACATCTGTTCCCCTATTATTTATTTAATCCATATGTTTTACTTGTCCATTGATAAGGTAGACAAAAGGAGCATTAGACACAAGACTCTCACAACCACACAGTCATACAGCGACAGCCATATCATCATACAATTATCTTCAAGAAACATGGCCACCGGAGCACAGCTCTGGCAGTTCCCTCAAGCCTCTCCATTATACTTTAACTAAACAGGCGATATCTATTTAATGCATAAGAATAACCACCAGGATAACCTCTCGACTGTGTTTGGAATCTCTCAGCCACTGCCACTTTATTTTGCTCTTCCCCCTTTCTGGTCGAGAAGATTTTCTCAATCCCTTGATGCTGAGTTTCAGCTCATTCTAGGATTTCTGTCCCATGTTGCCAGGAAGGTTCACACCTCTGGGAGTCTTGTCCCATGTAGAGAGGGGGAGGGCAGTAAGTTTGCATGCTGAGTCGGCCGAGAGAGAGAGAGAGGCCATATCTGAGCAACAAAAGAGGTTCTCTTGTGGGTGACTTTTAGGCCTAATTTTAAGTAGGCTTAACCTATCCTTTGTGGAATTAAGTTTCATATGAACAAACCTCAAGATTGGAGGCTTGGCCTATTGCTTTAGCTGTCCCCACTGCCTGTGAGAATATCAAGAATTCTCCACTTGGGGAAGTTGAATTTTCCCCTTTTCTCACCATTCCCCCTGGGGGACTCTGCAAATACTTCCCTATTCACTGTTGAAATCGCTTTGGGATTTATGCTGGGCATCACTCTGGACAAACCTAAAAAATCTCATGCCCTATGCAAGGTTCCACGTAGTATGGTGTGCGATTAAGCTGCCCACATAAGTTATATTAGGAAATGCACTAGTCAAAATATAAATTTTATACCAAATAAACACTTTTTGCTTGTCTCATACATACATTAAAGTTTTAAAATATTAATTACCATCTATTTTCAACACCCTGCATTATTGACATTCCTTTGTTCTTCCTCATGCAGAAACATTTTAAATTTGCACATTTAGTCACTATCATTATATACTGTAGGTATTCCTAGATTATACCATCTCAGTCTTTATTGTCTATCTTTCTTTCTGATTTCATTTGTGCCCCCAGGCTTCCTCCCTCTATCATTCTCACGTTCAGCTTCATTCAGTGTTCTAACATTATATTACAGTTAGGGAGTATTGTGCTAACCATTTCTGAGTTTTTACAGTCAATCCTCTTGCACAATCTGTATCCCTTCAGCTCCAATTACCCAAAATCTATCCTATTTCTATCTCCTCATGGTCTCTGTTACCAACTGAAATTCTCCAAGTTCATTCACTAATAATGTCAGTTCATATCAGTGAGACCATACAGTATTTGTCCTTTTGTTTCTGGCTAATGTCACTCAGCATAATGTCCTTAAGGTCCATCCATAGAACCCTGGAATCTTGATTCTAGATTTCTAATTTCCAGTACACCATATTTGTTGCATCATTTGCTCTTCCATTTCTTCACTTCTTGTAATCTTCTTTTAGTCTCCTATTTCCAAAGCACTCTACTGAAATTTCTACAAATTATCCAACCCTGTAGCCACTGTGCTTCATTTATTCATTTCTTTCAACTTCTCTATGAACTGTTGCCTTTTTCCTTAAAATTCTCTCCTTTCTTGGCTTCTGACCCTATATTATCCTCAAACTCCTTTTACTTTTTTTGACCACTCCTTTGTCTTTTTCACCCCTACTTTTGCTCTCAACAACATATCTTACCCAAGGCTGTGTCCTTAGCCATCTGGTTTTCTCTATATATTCTCTTTCTTTTGGTATTACCAATTTCTACAGCTTCAATTCTCAAGTCTATGAACATGACTCCTACTTCTATACCTTGGGTTCTAATGTTCTTTACTCCCAACTTGTATTCCCAACCACCTACATGTTTCACCAGTACTTCAAATGTGATATGTCCAACCCAAAGTCATAATCTTTCCCACAAAGTATACCTCCCTCTTGATGTGGCTATTCTTGCCAATGCATTGAATCACTCAACATAACTCAATGCCCTTAGGACCATCTTTATCTCCTTCATACTCAATGACTTGGTTACATTTCAGCATAGAGTTGTCTATCACATTTATACTTTCTATTTCAATCCTTCCTTCCTCTACCTTGGATTAGACCAGCAAAGCTTCTCTCTTGGACTTACTTAAGTAGCTTTATTTAAGGCAATATATCCAGTACCTGCGATGGCTATTACTAGGTAGTAAGATTGTGGGTGAATTTTGTTTTCTTCCTTGTAACATTTTGACTTTTTAAAAATTCTCTACAGTTGCTATGTAGTACTTTCATAATCAGAAAAACACCAAAACAACAAAAACAAAGAACTGAATAATAAAAGGCAGTTTCATTAATTCTTTGAGCATTTACTGAATTCTAGCTCTCATGAAGCCCTTCCAGATATCCTCAATTAACCTTGTTTGACAGTTACTTCAATATTACTTGTTTCTCTTTAACCTCTTTTATGCCATTATTATGTTTTTGTTTTGTTTAAATTTGTGTGATTGTCTTACTCTCCTATTAGGCAGCTAATTCTTGAAGGCTTTCAATGATTCTGTTTATGTATAATAATTTCTCATTAAATACATGTGAAATGTATTGAACTGAACCAAACATAGTATAATTGTGAGTTGCTAACCTTTGAGTACTGTGTCAAATTCTCATGAACTTCATCTCAACATGTGTTTAGCCTATTGCCACTGTCATCATAAGCTCATTCATCTTGGGCTTTTTTGGATAGAGAACAGATGGAAAACAGGTCAGATGTGCTTTGATATACTCATATGATTCTAGGCCAATTACTGGTTCTCTTAGAGAAGTAAGTATGAAGCAGGAAGACTAAGAAGTGCAATAGAACATTGAAGCATCATTCACTGTCAGAAAACATTTTTTTAATCCAAGGAAATTGCCTGGTTCCTTAAAATTCATTGTAATATAGCTCTTTTCTGTCAATATTTACATAGTTTGTATCCTTTAATACTAAGTGGAAGCTCTAAGAGAATGCTTTCCTAAATCAGATACTTTTAAAATGCTAGGCTCTACTTAGCACAGATTTCAAGTATCTTTTTATGCATAGTTTGTCTTTAGTTTCATGCTGGAGGATGGAAACACTTGGGATCCTAGACTCATTGAGGAGTTATTTCTATTTTAAAACTTCCAATCTCAAACCTCTGGATGGTTCCTGTGCTGGTTTGAATCTGGTGTGTACTCCAGAAAAACCAAGTTCTTTAGTACTCATTTAATACTGCTGGGTGGGATCTTTTTAAAAAAATTTTTAAAAAACATAACATATACAAACATGAACATTCTTACCATATGATCATTCTATTCTTGGTATATAATCAATAACTCACAATATCATCACATAGTTGTACGTTCATCATCATGATCATTTCTTAGAACATGTACATCAATTCGGAAAAATAAATAAAAAGAAAAAAGAAAAACACTCATACATACCATACCCCTCACCCCTCCCTTTCATTGATCACTAGCATTTCAATCTACTAAATTTATTTTAACATTTGTTCCCCTATTATTTATTTATTTTTAAGCCATATGTTTTACTCATCTGTCCATAAGGTAGATAAAAAGAGCATCAGACACAAGGCTTTCACATTCACACAGTCACACTGTGAAAGCTATATCATTATACAATCATCATCAAGAAACATGGCTACTGGAACACAGCTCTACATTCTCAGGCACTTCCCTCCAGCCTCTCCATTATACTTTAACTAAAAAGGTGATATCTACATAATGCATAAGAATAACCTTCAGGATAACCTCTCAACTCTGTTTGGAATCTCTCAGCCATTGACACTTTATTTTGTCTCATTTCTCTCTTCCCCCTTTCGGTCGAGAAGATTTTCTCAGTCCCTTGATGCTGCGTCCCAGCTCATTCTAGGATTTCTGTTTCACATTGTCAGGAAGGTTTATACCTCTGGGAGTTATGTCCCATATAGAGAGGGAGAGGGCCATGAGTTTTCTTGTCGTGTTGGCTGAGAGAGAGAGGCCACATCTGAGCAACAAAAGAGGTTCTCTTGGGGGTGACTCTTAGGCCTAATTTTAAGTAGGGTTAGCTTATCCTTTGTGGGGTAAGTTTCATATGAACAAACCCCAAGATTGAGGACTTGGCCTATTGCTTTGGTTGTCCCCACTGTTTGTGAAAATATCAGGAATTTTCCACATGGGAAGTTGAATTTTCCCCCTTTCTTGGTATTCCCCCAAGGGGACTTTGCAAATACTTTTTTTTTTTTTTTTTTTTTAACATGAGCAGGCACCAGGAATCGAACCTGGGTCCTCTGGCATGGCAGGCAAGCATTCTTGCCTGCTGAGCCACCATGGCCCGCCCTGCAAATACTTTTTAATTCACTGTTCAAATCACTCTGGGATTTATTGGGACACATTCTGGACAAATCTACAAAATCTCATGTCCTACTCAAGGTTCCATGTACTTATGGTGTTCAATTAAACTGTCCACATAAGTTATATTAGGAAATGCACTAGTCAAAATATAAATTTTGTACCAAGTAAACATTTTTTTGCTTTAGTCTCAAACAGAAGTTAAAGTTTAAAAATATGAATTACCATCTATTTTCAACAGCTGGGTGGGATCTTTTTCTTGTTTCCATGGAGATGTGATGCATTCAATTGTGGGTGGTAACTTTTGATTAGATGGTTTCCACGGAGATGTGTCTCTACCCTTTCAAGGTGGGGTTGCTTACTGGAGCCCTGTAAGAGGGAACCATATTGAAAAAGCTTCAGAACCAATAGAGCCCACACAGCCAGAGACTTTTGGAGATGAAGGAAAACGCCACCGGGGAAGCCACTGAAGAAGCTGGGAGTGAAAGCTAGAAGATATTACCATGTGCCCTCCCAGCTGATAGAGGTGTCCAGAAGATTCCAGCAGACATCAGTCACGTGCCTTCCCAGATGACAGAGGGGTTCTAGACAGCATCAGCTTTTCTTCAGCGAAGGCAACCTCTTGTTGGTGCCTTAATTCAGAAATTTTCACGGCCTTAGAAAGGTAAACTTGCACCTTAATAAATTCCCCTTTTAAAAAGCTGTTCCTTTTCTGGTATATTGCATTCTGACAGCTTACAAACTAAAACAGTTCCCATCATCTATGGCCCACTGATCACTTCCCTACCGAAAATGCCACTAAAAAAAAAAAAAAGGTGAAATTGCTGTTCTTGTGCATCTCTGTGCGTGCACATGGTATGGATTAGATTCTTGCTTTATACCTTAACTTAAAGTTAAAAATATCAAACTAGTATCCAATGAAGAATTTGCTATTATTCTGAAGATGGGGAGCCAAATGACTTTATACATAACTGGAAATCACATACTTGTTGGGCTGATTTTTTAACCAGTTATATGATGTTTACTCCGTTCTAAGCACTTTAGAAACATTGTTAATCCTCATAAATAACCCAGTGGGGTAGGCATTGTTATCCCCATTTCACAGATGGGGAACTAAGGCACAGAGCCTTTAAGTAACTTGCCCCAAATCATTCAGCAAGAATTCAGCAAGAATGATCCCACTAAGTGGGAGAGCTGTAATTTGCACTTAGACGCTCTGCCTCTATTCATAACTATTCATAAGCACGGTGCTACATTGCCTTTCAAGCTAATTGAATTCACCATCCCTGGGCCTAAAACAACTCTGTTCTCCCAGTGAAGGTCAAATGGTGTCTTTAGGGATTAGTTGCAGGTAAATAATGTTTTATCCTTTTGATAGTGTTCTCAAGAAACATCTATTAAGTGCTCCATTGCACAAGATGCTGTACTAAATGCTTCTTGAGTTTGGTTGGATTTAGAAGATAAGGAATAAGTGCTTATCATGGGTGCATTTGTCTTAACTATCTATATAAAGCTTACCAAAAGATAAGGGAAATGAATATTTTAGAGTTCATAATTTACTGCCTTTGATCCTCCTACCAACTCTAGTAGGGAGTCAGGGCAAATATTTTCATTCTACAGATGAAAGAACTGAGGCTCAGAAGTTTGTGGCTTTCTATAAGTCTCATAGATAATGAGCGATAGAGTTAGAGCTCTATCTAGTTTTCCCGACTCCAAAGCCAGTGCTCTTTCCCCTATATTGAATCCCTTTCCTTCAATCTGAACTTTGCTGTTACCTTGGCAACAGAATATAACACTGAGGGCCTGGAAACCATGATTCTGCCTTCTCCATCAAAAAGTCAAAAGTTGAACTGAGGTCACCTCAAGGACCAACTCTCTTCTTTGTGTGCTTCTTTGTAACATTTGTTGAGCCTAATACCTCTGTCGCCACAAGTTTATTCAGGTTGGGCTTCTTGGTATGTTGTCTTTTCAAGACCAGTCATTCTGTTTTTCTTAGTCCCAGTTACCTGAGAGACGAGGGTATGAAACATGAAGCCTGAGGCACATGGAATAGCAGCCTGAAGTGAGGCTTTTTCACCTTCTTTGGCCACACATTCACCACTGACGTTGCCATTTGACACATCAGCTCTCGCCTTGCTGGCTGTTTGAGGCAACAAATTGTACTTAGAGTGGTTTTAAATAGGGAATAGTCTTTATTGTAGAGTACATATCCATGCCTCTGTGACTCAATTTTCATCCAGCTATGAAGTCATGAAGTCAGATAATGCCCAGATGTATGATCAGTTCTTAAAAAAACTTTAAATGCTAGGTCATTTAAGATTTTTGTCAGCAGGTGGCACTTCTCACTCACCAAGTAACCTCTAAGAAAGGAAACTATTCCTATTTTTTGCTGCTACTGACATCCTCGTAATTATCTTATGCCTCAGTTTAACCAGTTCCAAACATTTCTCCTCAGTTTCCTTTTATAGCAGTTTTATGCTAAACTATCTGTTTATACCTTTTAATGTACACCCTCTTTCCATGAAGTATTTGAGATGGCTTACAACATATAGTATACAATGGTAAATATGAGAAACAAAATAGGAGAATATCAATTGCAATTAAGAATATCAAATATGATTCAGGGTTGCAGGTATCTGGAGAAAAAAGAAAATATTTTACATGGTTTTTATTACCAGGTCTTTGGGTGAATGTGGAGGGAGAGAATGACTTTTCCAGCACTGGAATAAAAATGAGAGTGTTTACCGAGGATTATTGGAGCTAAGATTCTGTTGTTTGCCCGTCTCAAGTCCCTAACACAATTTATAATAAGTTAGTCCAGGGCTGTGGACATTAAAGAGTACTTTTATAATCCTGCAGTCTCAGGGCTATGCAGTTAGCAATCAGTTTATAAGCTCAACTTTTCAAGATGCTAGCTTCACTCATTCATTCATCCTACATAACTGAGTCTCCGCTATCTAGCAGGATTTCCCTTGGGCATTGGGAACACAAGCATATCCATTAAATAATTTCGGGTGTGCCCAAATCAATTTATGATAACATTCCTTTTCTCTGAGAACTTTTAACTCGTTGGAGAAAAAAAAAAGATTTTTACATCCATGAAAAAATTAATGAGCTATACCAGTCGATATCACAATCAAATGCTAAATCTGTGATCGGTCTTATTAGGGTCCTAAGATTGTTCTGCCTATTTAAAAATAAGTCGGTAAATTCTATCTCGTTCAAGATCTAGGAAATTAGAGAAATCAGATTAAAACGGCAACTTCCTGTATCAATAAAGTCGGAAAGGGATGGCGTGGTCCTCAATAGCTGGGGTAGGTGGAGTCGCGGGCTAGCGTGCGGGAGGGACAGGGAGGACCCCTGCATATTGGCCCCGCAGCACCTCTCCGATATTACCCCGCTGCCCGCTGCCGCCCCGAGCTGAAGGAACAGCATTTCGCCCCGCCCACTGTTATCTGTAGTTGGGAGGAGGATTGGGGGGCGGAGCGCGGATTCCAGGGAATCAGACCCGGGAGTCCGGCTCTGAAATTCGAGGCTCGGCTCGCTGCTGCAGGGGAGAGGTGGCCGAGGCAGGGCTGGCAGTGCTTTGTGGCGCGCGCGGATTCCACTGCGGGGGGCGCGCAGGCGGGGCGGGGCCTCGGGGCCTCCTGCTGCGCCCGGCGCTCGGCCGGCTGCGGGCGCCGCGCATGGCCAGCCTCCAGCCGCCCAGCTTCCCAACGCGCACGAACAGCCGCCTGGACTCATTCCTGCGGAGGCACCTGTCGCCCCAGGTCTACGACGCCATCCGCGCTTATGAGCCGTGCATCGTGCTGTCTGATTCGGAAAACTACACCTTCAAGTTCGTGGTGCTCAGCGACCGGCTCATCTACCTGACAGAGAACCCGCCCAAATCCATCCGGCGGGTCGTGGCGCTGCGGGACGTGGTGGCCATTGACCTGGTGAGGAGGGCGGGCGGATAGGGGCGCGGGAGGGCAACGCGAACCCACTTCTTCAGCACCAAGCCTAGCCCTCCTGCGCGCGGGAAGGAGACTAAGGAATAATTTCCCTATCTCGCCTTGGACTCCCCACCTCCTTAACTAAGTTCGGTGCAAGAGGCCAACTAAAGAAGCTGTGGATTGCTGTACGCACTCCAGATAAAGATGCCTTTCCCATTCTTATAGTGTATATTCCTTCCCCACCCCGGGAGCTAAGGGCTTGAGAACATAGCCTCCCATCAAAATCACCCTTTATGAATATTCATAGGTGCGTCGTCCATTAAGCACCTAGTCTGTGTCACACACTGTGCTAGACCCTGAGGGTGCAAAAAACTAAATAAGGCTCCCTGGAAGCAGTTATGAGAGAGACAGAAAGCTAACACCAGTACAGAAAAAAGGCCACGTAATAAGTGCTATTATGCCATATTTACTTTTTTATCTCCAGCGCTCAGAGCACGTCTGGTGCTCAGTATGAATATGTGAATGAATAAATGCACTAATGAGATCTGTAGACTGGGCTCAGGTCATGCTGGGAAAACTCCCTGGAAGGAGTGACATCAGAGCTGAGACTTGAAGGAGATACAATCTGGCACCAGCCATGGCCTAACCTAGTTTTTAGTGTGTTGCTACTGTATCATTTTCCTCCAGGAATAGATTTGCCTTATAAACCAGCAACAGGTTGGAAGCACAGCCTCCTCTCTCCAATTACTATTTTTTCCCCTTTGGCTCCCATTGTCTGAGCTGCTCTCCAGGTTTGTTTTTCCTCTTGCCATTGGGGACAGGTGTCTAGCCTAGTTTTTCTTTCCCTTACCCGAGTCTCTGTGTCCCCCATGGGAGAGTTTGGCTCCTCTCTAGGAGCTGTTTTACCAAGAGAATCATAGTTTTGAACGCATCCATATGAAAAAGAATAAAATTAAGTGAAAAAAAATACATGAAGTTTCTAGTCAAATATCTGTGGCTAATATCACTGTTTAAATTTATCTTGGGCCCACTCTTTATTTTTTTTCATTAAAAAAATTTTATTAATAAAACCAATCAACATGCAATATGAACATTCTTTTTTACATCACATAGTTGTATATTCATCATCATGATCATTTCTTAGAACATTTGCATCAATTCAGAAAAATAAATAAAAAGAAAACAGAAAAAAAATTCATACATACCATACCCCTTACCCCTCCCTTTCACTGATCACTAGCATTTCAATCTACTAAATTTATTTTAACATTTGTTCCCCCATTATTTATTTATTGTTAATCCATATGTTTTATTCATCTGTCCGTAAGGTACATAAAAGAAACATGAGACACGAGGTTTTCACAATCACACAGTCACATTGTGAAAGCTATATCATTATACAATTATCTTCAAGAAACATGGCTACTGGAACACAGCTCTACATTTTCAGGCAGTTCCCTCCAGCCTCTCTGTTACGTTGGGCCCACTCTTTAGACATCCTTTTCCATTCTCAAAGGTTTTCTCATTTTACTGTACAACTTTGTCTTCTTGTTAGTTAACTTTCAGCTGGTTCAGGTTTCAAATGTGCCTTTGTTCTTACTCCTGCTTTGTGGCTATACTTCATTAAAGCTCCATTTTAAGTTCATAATTGAGGATGGAAACACTTAAAAATTAGATCTGGGGATGATCAGCTATCAGGTCTCAATTATCAATGATGATAGAGACTAGAGTGAACATAATTAAATTCTCTGGAGGATGGAATTTTTAAAAATCTCTGTCTTTAGCTATCCATTTCCACCAAAGGAAATGGACTGATTTAGGTTCATTTCCTCATTCTCCCTAAAATGTTTATCAAGCGTTTAAGATGCTAATGAGCAAAATAATGGCCAAGTAGGAGAGGGGAGATCAAAAGGAAAGGAAGGGCAAAAGAGGTCAATAAATGCTACAGGACTGAACAATTAGTTCTTAGAGCTGAATATGATATTTACAGTTATAAGGAATCAGGGTAGAGTTGTTGAGGAAATGGATTTTTCCATGCACTATACAAATCTGATCACAAGACTTCCTACTTAATCCTTCAGTGAATTGTCTTTAGGATTAAATTGCAAACATCTTCATGATCCAGTCCCTGCTCACACTGCAACCTTGTGCTTAATCAGCCCCCCTCTGCATTTCAGCCACATGACAGAGCATTTGCAGATGTCTGGCCATGCCAGGCTCTCTCCTCCCTCTGGACCGCTCTGGACCGCTCCCCCTTCCTATTAGTTAACCAAATGGCCCTCCCAGACACATCCATCCCTCATCTCCATCCTCCCATTTTGTGGTGTGCAGGCCGTCACTGTTAGCACTAGTTATATTTAATATCTCTTCTGTAAGTGTAATCAAGAAGTTAGGATTTAAGTGATAATTATAGTTACTGAATCATTATATGATTATATATTATTTCTACATTCTGGTATATTAGAGGGAAATACCTGAAATCTTTGAACTGTAATCCTGCTGCCTTGATCTCTGATAATGATTATATAGCATTTATTTTGTGCCCTTGTGATTGTAAAAACCTTGTGACTGACCTTTACTTGTACCCATTTTATACTTTTTTTTTCTTTTTTTTTTACTTTAGCATCTTATGAACACTAAAGTTATCCCCTAATGTTTAAAGGGGTTTGGGTCAGACCAGAACCTACCCACTCCGATTCCAAAGTTATCTTGATAACCAAGACTGGATCTAACCAAAATGGGCCTGACCCAACCTGCCCAGAAGCTTAGACTTTAACCTACTTGTGACCTATATGTCATTACAATACTAAAAATCACGCCCATTATCATATTAAAGCCTTCAATTTCTTACATACGGTCTGTGACTAAGCATGTAATCAATCTGCACATGCTCAATAATTAGATCATCTGTAATTACATCATCTGGAGCCATTGTGCTCATTATCCTAAAGCCTGCCCATCTGTTGATACTAAAAAACTATCAGAATTACTGCAATTCAGGGAGACAATTTTTTTAGGCTGATAGGCCATCTGATCTCATGCTTTGTGCCTACCAATAAATTCTTTCTGTCTTTGAAACCCCAGGAATTCGTGATTTGAGTACATCAGGCAGAGAATCCACTGCCTTTGCCAGCTATCATAAGTGTGTTGGTTTGTCTGTCTCCCCTCTGGCTTATGAACTTGGGGATTTAGACTGTTTCTCTAGCATGTAACACAGTGCCCAACACATAATAGGCACTTCATAAAGCAAGGTAACAAATTATAATTGACAGTTATGGGGCACCTACTATGTGTCAGGCACTGTTCTAAGCACTTTACATATATGCTTTCTATCTTAACCAAAAAACAGTTTCTTTTGTGCTTAGCAGAAGTGTGTTCAAGATTCTATTTTAGCACTTAATATATTGTATTGTGATACTTCACTGGGATATTAGAGTCTGTTCTAGTTTGCTAGCTGCCAATATATCAGAAATGGAATGGCTTTTAAAAAGGGGAGTTATTAAGTTGCTAGTTTACAGTTCTAAGACAGTAAAAATGTCCAAATTAAAGCAAGGCTATAGAAATGTCCAAATTAAGGCACCAACAAGAGCTTCACTTGAGGGTTTCTCTCTCAACTAGAAAGGCACATGGCAAACATGGCGATGTCTGCTAGCTTTCTCTTCAGGCTTTTTGTTTCATGAAGCTCCCCCAGGGGTGTTTTCCTTCTTCATCTCCAAAGGTCTCTGGCAGTGTGGGCTGTCATGATTCTCATGCTCTCCTATGGCTCTCTTGTGGCTCAGACACTCTCTCCAAAATGCCTGCTCTTTTAAAGGATTCCAGTAAACTAATTAAGACCCACCTGGAATGGATGGAGTCCCATCTCCATCTAATCAAAGGTTAACCCAACAATTGGGTGAGTCACATCTCTATGGAGATAATCTAATTGAGTCTCCAACCTATAGTACTGAATAGGGATTAAAAGGAAAAGCTCCCACAAGATTGAATCAGGATTAAAACATGACTTTTTTTAGGGTGCATAATCCTTTCAAACTGGCACAAAGTCCTAGTCGAGGAGGTGCCTAGCCTTATCCAGCTGTTTGTGTTTATAACAAAGCACATTGCCAGGCACATTGGGGGCACTCAGTTAATATTTTATGAAGAGATAGAATAATGAAAACCCAAATGTTCATTATTGCCTTTTCTACAAGTTAGGCAGTTTCAGTTCTTGTTTGACATTATATACCCTCTCCTCCCAAATCTGAACACCTAGGTTGTGTGATGGTTTATTCCCCAGGCCTTTCCTTTCCCTGAAGCTCAACTTGTGTTTGAAACTCTGCATTTTGTTGTTGTTTTTGTTCTTTTCTCTTTATTCTCATCTCTTCACCAACTTTACTTTTTTCTCTTCCTGAACTACCCCATACTCCAGAGGTCAGCAAGCTTTTTTTTTTTTAACATTTTTTTTCATTGTGAAATATATATACAACAAAACAATACATTTCAAACTACATTTTTTGGGGGGGTGGGGAATGGCCAGGCCCCGGGAATTGAACCCAGTCTCTGGCATGACAGGCAAGATTTCTGCCACTGAGTCACTGTTGCACCGCCCTCAAACTACATTTTAACAAATAGTTTTAGAACAAATTTCAAAGTATGGAATGGGTTACGTTCCACTATTTCAGGTGTTTCCTTCTAGTTGCTCTAAGACACTGGAGACTAAAAAGAAATATCAACATAGTGATTCAGTAGTCATACTCATTTGTAAAATCCTATTTTCACTGATACAACCCCTCCTTCTCCTTTGAGCCTTCTCCCACTCTTTAGGAATATCTGGACAATGGCCATTCACACTTCTTCATGTTTAAAAGAGGTGTTGACATTATGGGGTAGGGGTGTGTAACTGATTGATGCTCTCGGAGAGACTGATAACTCTGGTTCAGGGCTTATTTGGCTGGGAACCATCTGGAGGTTATAGGTTTCTGAAAAATAAATTCAATGAGTGAAACTTTTACAGAATCTCAAATAGAGTCCTGGGTATTCTTTAGGGTTTACAGGACCACTCTTGGTTGGGGCTTGGCATACGATGGCAATTAGCATTATCTAGCTAAAACTTGCACAAGAGCTCCAGAATAGCCTCTTGATTCTATTTAGAGAAATCTCTTAGCCACTGATAGCTTATTTGTTACATTTCTTTTCCCACTTTTGGTCAGGTGGGTGTTGTTGATCCCATGGTGCCAGTGCCGGACTCATCCTTGGGAATCATGTCCCACATTGCCAGTGAGACTTATATCCCTGAATGCCATGTCCCACCTAGTGGGGAAGGGAATGATTTCACTTGCAGAGTTGGTCTTAGAGAGAGAGAGGCCACATCTGAGCAACAAAGGAGGTCCTCTGGAAGTAACTCTTAGGCATACCTATAGGTAGGTTAAGCTTCTCTGCTACATTAATAAGCTTCACAGGAGCAAGCCTCAAGATCAAGGGCTTGGCCTACTGATTTAGGTGTCCCTAATATTTGACACAGTATCAGGGGTTTCCCCAGTGGTAAAGTTCAGTAGTTCCATATCTTTTCTCCCATCCCTCAAGGAAGTTTGCCAATGCTTTTTGATTATCTGCTTAATATACTCTGGGATATATCCAGGCATTATATTAAGCTACACAGGATTAAAGTTCCTCATTCTTATCATGGGCTCCCTGTGTTTGGATTGTTTACATGACCTATCCAGACAGGCTGAGTTAGATTATACGCTACAGAAAATTTAGGTTATGGACAAAATAAACATTTTCTTCCTTTTGTCTCAAAGAGTAGATGAGGTTCTAAAATATAGACAATGTCTTCCTTACCCTTGTATTATGAATTTCCTTAATCCCGACCTGATTGGCTTCATTCTTATCTCTGAATATTTGGTTATACTTATATAAAACAGCCTCTCAAAATCCAGAAATAATAATTATCACTCCTGACTAAATGTGACTGCCATAAAAGCTTACAATCTAGGCCCCTGTTTTCTTTCTTGTAAGTATTTTCTCAGTGAGACCACACAGTATTTGTTCTTTTGTTTCTGGCTTATTTTGCCTCACCAAATGTCCCACAGGTTCATTCGCAATGTTGCATGCCTCACAACTTCATTCCGCGGGTAGCAGCACAATATTCGATCATATGTATACACCATTGTTTGCCAATCTTCTCATTCAGTGTATCCTTCAGCCACCTCCATCCATTGGGCATCATGTATAATGTCCAAAGTCAACAGTCTATCATACTCTCAATTTTAGGTAATTTCATTGTTCCCAACAGAAAGATAGCCAATAAACACACCCTCACCAAACAGAAAATCTAAACCTCCCCTTAACTCTTGTCCCTCCCCTCATTATTTACCCCTGGTGTTGCTGATGTTTTTCTATTAAACATAGCCCACAGCATGCAATCGCAGTTTTCCCCCATACCCTGAATTTATATACTCTTTGTACAAGATTCATACCTCTGCAGTAGTTTATGCAAGAACTTATTTATAATAGTAGTGTTAATCAATGGGACACATGGTTTTATACATCCCCTTTCAATCACATTCATCTTCAATATGGTAATACTACTTATAGACCCACTCATGAATCATTTTCACGTCTATCTAATCCCTTACATATAAATTCAACCTCATTAGCTAACTGTTTACTCATTTCTAGCTTCCATGTATCTCTAGGTCTCCTATATTCTGTATGATAAGCATCTTGAGTTTACCTTTACCATGGTCATAAAAATGGAATCATACAGTTTCTATCCTTTTGTGTCTGGCTTATTTCACTCAATATTATGTCCCCAAGGCTCATCCATCTAGTCATGTGTTTTAGGATGTTTCATTTTACTGTTGCATAATATTCCATTGCATGTATGTAGCACATTTTGTTAATCCACCCTTCTGTTGATGGGCACTTGGATTGTTTCCATCCTTTGGCAACTGTGAATAATGCTGCTATGAATATCAGTGTGCAAATGTCTGCTGAGTTGCTGCTTTCAGCTCTTCTGAGTATATACCGAGTAGTGTATTGCTGGGTTATAGGGCAACTTGATATTTAGTGTCCTAAGAAACCACCAAACTATCTTCCATAGCAGCTGTACCATTATACATTACCACTAGCAGTGCATAAGTATTGCAATTTCTCCACATCCTCTCCAACATTTGTAGTTTCATTTTGGTTTAATAGCAGCCATTCTTATAGGTGTGAGATGGTATCTTGTAGTCTTGATCTGCATTTCCCTTACAGCTGATGAAAATGAGCATCTCATCATGTATTTTTTAGCCATCTATATTTGCTCTTCAGAAAAATGACTATTCATATCTTTAGCCCATTTTATAATTGGGTTGCTTGTTCTTTTGTTTTTGAGTTGTGTGATTTCCTTATATATACAGGATATCAAACTTTATCCAATGTGTAATTTCCAAATGTTTTCTCCCATTGAGTTGGCTTCCTCTTCACCTTTTGACAAAGTCTTTTGAGATGCAAAAGCATTGACTTTGAGGAGTTCCCATTTATCTATTTTTTCTTGTTCTTTGGATGTAAAGTTTAGGAAGCTACCTCTTATTACTAGGTCTTGAAGATGTTTCCATATATTTTCTTCTAGAAGTTTTATGGTACTTGTTCTCATATTTACATGCTTGATCCACTTTGAGTTAATTTTTGTATAGGGTGTAAGGTAAGGACCTTCTTTCATTTTTTGGGCTATTTATATCCAGTTCTCCCATGCCCATTTATTGAAAAGACTATTTTGCCCCAGTTCATTGGATTTGGGGGCCTTGTTGAAGATCAGCTGACTATAGATTTGGTAGTCTATATCTGAGCTCTCGATTGAATTCCATTGATCAATACTTCTGTCTTTGTGCCAATACCATGCTGTTTTGACCACTGTGGTTTTAAAACCTGATTTTAACACCAGGAAGTGTTAATCCTCCCACTTCATTCTTCTTTTTTAGGATGCTTTTAGCTATTCAGGATCTCTTTCCCTTCCAGGTGAATTTGGTAGCTAGCTTTTCCAGCTCTTCAAACGAGGGTTGTTGGAATTTTGATAGGTACTACAATGAATCTATAGATCAATTTGGGTAGAATTGACATCTTAACTACATTTAATCTTCCTATCCATGAGCAGGGAATGTCTTTCCACCCATTTAGATCTTCTTTGATTTCTTTTAACAATGTTATATAGTTTTCTATGTACAAGTCCTTTATGTCCCTAGTTAAGTTCATTCTTAGATATTTGATTCTTTTATTTGCTATTTTTTTGTGTGCAGTTCCATGTTATGTTTTGTTTTGTTTATTCTGTTATCATATATACAATTTAACATTTCCCCTTTTCATCATATTTGGTGTTGTTAATTGTATTCACAATGTTGTGCTACCATCACCACCATTCATAACCAAAACATTTCCATAATTCCTAGTAGCTTTCAGGTTACCTTTTTTATTTATTTGGTGCTTGTGGTGTTACTGCAATCCATTACCTGTTTCCTAGAGCTTTGAGAAAAATATTTCTGTCAGCACTCTTGTGTTGAACCACCCTTGCATTCCTGGTATAAAACCCACTTGGTCATGGTGTATAATTCTTTTAATGTGTTGTTGGTTTCAATTTGCATTTATATTGATTAGGGAGATTGGCGTGTTGTTTTCTTTTCTTATAGCATCTTTGCTCAGTTTTGTTATTAATGTGATGCTAGCTTCATACAGTGAGTTAGGTAGTGTTCCTTTTTCCTCAATTTTTTGGAAAAGTTTGAACAGGATTGGTGTTAGTTCTTTTTGGAATGTTTGATAAAATTCCCCTGTGAAGCCATCTGACCCTGGGCTTTTCTTTGATGACTGATTGAATCTCTTTACTTGTGATTGGTTTGTTGAGATCTTCTGTTTCTTCTTGAGTCAGTGTACGTTGCCCATGTGTTTCTAGGATTTGTCCATTTCATCTAAGTTGTCTAGTTTTTTGGTGTCTATTTGTTCATAGTATTCTCTTATGTTTTTTTTTCTTCAGGGTCTGTGGTAATGAGCCCCTTTCCATTTCTGATTTTGTTGATTTGCATCATCTCTCTCTTTTTCTTTGTCAGCCTTACTAGTGATCCATTGATTGGTTTTATTGATTCTTTCTATTATTCTTTTATTCTTCCATTCATTTAACTCTGCTTTAGTAATTATTTCTTTTCTTCTATTTGCTTTGGTGTTAGTTTGCTGTTTTTTCTCAAGTTTCTCCGGGTGAGCAGTTAAGTCATTGATTTTGCTCTATCTTCTTTTTTTTCTTCTTTTTTAATATAGGCATTTAGGGCAATAAATTTCTCTTTCAGTGCAGCATTTGCCACATCCCATAAGTTCTGATATGTTGTATTCTTGTTTTCATTCATCTCCAGATAGCTACTGATTTTTCTAGGAATTACTTCTTTGACCCACTGGTTGTTTAAGAGTGTGATATTTAATCTCCATATATTTGTGAAAGTTCTCATTTTTTTTTGGTGTGTTGATTTCCAGCTTCATTCCACTGTGATCAGAGAATGTGCTTTGAAAAATTTCAGTGTTTTTAAATTTATAAAAATCTCTTTTGTGCACGAGCATATGATCTATCCTGGAGAATGTTCCCTGAGCACTGGAGAAGAATGTATATCCTGGTGTTTTGGGGTGTAATGACCTATATATGTTTATTAGGTCTAAATTATTTATCAAATTGTTTAAGTTCTCTGTTTCCTTGTTGATTCTTTGTCTGGTTGTTCTACCTATAGAGGAGAGTGTTGTATTGAAGTCTCCTACTATTAGTGTTGAAACGTCTGTTGCTCCCTTCAGTTTTGCCAATGTTTGTCTCGTGTACTTTGGAGCTTCTTGAGTGGGAGCATAAATATTTATGATTATTTCTTCTTGATGACTTGTCCCTTTTATTAATATATAGTGTCCTTCTTTTTCTCTTATGACGTCTTTACCTTTAAAATCTATTTTGTCTGATGTTAGTATAGGTACTCCCACTTTCCTTTGGTTACAGCTTGCATGGAACATCTTTTTCTATCCTTTCACTTTCAATCTGTTTGTATCCTTGTGTCTAAGATGTGTCACTTGTAAGCAGCATAGAGCTGGATTATATTTCTTAATCCATTCTGCCAATCTTTACCAAAGTTTACTAAACTTTAATTGGTAAATTTAGCCCATTAACATTCAAAGTCATTACTGTAAAGGTATTCTTGAATCCACCATCATATCCGTTGGATTTTATTTGTCAGATCTGTATATTCTTTTCCTTCTTTCTCTTTTTATCCTTTAAGTTACCCTTACTGGTACTGTTCAATTCTGTGCCCTCCTCCAGACCTCATGCTCCTGTCTTTTTTTTTTCAGCTGACAGAACTCCCTTTAGTATTTTTTGTAGGGCTGTTTTTTTCTTGAGAAATTCTCTCAGGATTTGTTTGTCTGTCAAATTTTAATTTCTCCCTCAGGTTTGCTGGATACAGAGTTCTTGGTTGGAAATCTTTCTCCTTTAGTATCTTAAATATTTTATCATACCACTGCCTTCTTGCTTCCATAGTGCCATTTAAGTGGTCCGAACTCAGTCTCATCTGGTCTCCCTGTACGTGGTAGATTGCTCTTCTCTTGCCACTTTCAGGTTTTTCTGCTTCTCTTCAACATCTGACAGACTGATTAGTATGTGTCTTGGAGTAGGTCTATATGTGCTTCTTTGATTTGCATATTTATGTCCTTTATAAGGGTTGGTAAGTTTTCCCCAATTGTATCCTCCACTAATCTTCCTAGCCCATTTCTCTTCTCCTTTTAGGACACCATTGATTCTTATATGGCATACTTTGTTTTGTCCATTATTTCCCTGAGATCCAATTGAAATTTTTACATTGTTTTTGCCATTTTCTCTTTTGTGTGAAGAAATCAGTTGTCCTGTCCTCTAGTTTGCTTATTCTTTCTTCTCCCTTTTCAAATCTACTGTTGTGTGTCTCAGGTATATCTTTTATTTTGTCTACAGCACCTTAATCTCTGTGATATCTGCTATTTTTTAATTTATTCCTTCAAATTCTTCTTTATGCTCTTCTAGATTCTTCTTGATCTCCTTTCTGTCATTAGCTATCCCATTGATTTTATTAATAAAGTTATATGAGCATCTTTAATTGTTCCAAAGTCTGTTTCTCCTCTGGTGTTTTAATTTGGTCATTAGGCAGGGCTGTATCTGTCTGCATCCTGATATGCTTAGTGATGTTCTGTTGCCTTTGAGGCATGCAAATATCTGGGAAGGGTTACTTTGAAACTTGGTTTCCTTCAGTAGTCTAAAGCTTTGTATTTGTGGGATGGATGTGGAGCAGGATATGGGGTGTGGGGTGGGGTACAACAGGGCAGTGATGGGATGTGGTGCAGGTATAGGCATGGGTCAGGGATGCTCTCCTGGTGCCTGTGAACATGGGGTACAGGGTGCGGGGTTGTGGAAGTGCAGTATGGGAGCCCTGGGGGTGGGGTGCAGCTCAGGCCAGCCTTGGAATGCAGCAGCTAGAGCTAGGTGCAACATGGGGGTCACAGAAGTAGGGAGCAGTGGGAGGCAGGTGGGGGGGGGCATGCTGATGCACGAGGCTGTTGTGCAGGCAGGATGTGGGTGGGTGTGTGGAGCATGGGGGTTGTGGGTACTGGACACAGAGGTCGAGGCACAGGAAGGGCAGGGTGTGGGTATGTCCTTGCACAGGGGGAGGGTTTCAGGGGGGCCAGGTGTGGGTATGTGAGTGTCTAGGGGTGGGACACAGGTTGTGGGAGATGCATGGGTTAGCAGTGGGTGATGTCGGTTAGGTGGGGCCTTGGCACAGATGTGCAGGTGCAGGGAGTTTGGGGCAGGGGTGCACACATGTGCAGGATATACACATGAGCACCTGCCAGTTATGGGAGCAGGGCACTTGTGTCGGGGTGGGACAAGAGTGTGCACATGTGTGGAGCAGGGGGTTGGGGTGCAGTGGTCAAGAGGTTGGTGCATGGATGTGTGGACACCCAGCAGGGAGGATGTGGCTGTGTGCATGCACATGTGTGGGGGGTGGGGCCCAGGTGTGCATGTGCGGAGCGCACAGGGACAGTGGGTCAGGGTTGCACCTGCCTGGGCTGGGGGTGTGTGAATGTGTAACCCAGATGCTTAGGTCAGTGCTTGTCCAGAGCTAGGAGGCATGGCGGGGGTGCGTGTATGCATGAGCACAGATCTGAGGGACTTGACGGTGATGTACATGTGTGCAGAGCTCAGTGGGGCAGGGCAGGATTCTGTGACTGTATGGTCTGGGGTGGGTATGGTTTAGGCATGAAGGTGAGTACCCACAGCTCAGATGTACAGGTGACCACCTGCATGGGGCA
>PVIY010025375.1:0-36771 GCA_004026745.1 Myrmecophaga tridactyla
CTACTCAGAATGGATGACTTCTTCACCTTAAAGGTGCTAGTGAATGTGGTACAGCATCAACATGTGTGCCATCATGTATGATTTCTTACAGACCCAGCTTGGTTCTTCTCCAATGTCTCCTCTTGGAGTTGTACCTGATTTTATTGCCAGTTTTCATTCGAATCCATTGAGGAATCGGACGATTCTGTTTTTGTTTTTTGGCCAGGAATCGCTTGATTCTAAAAGTCTTATGAGAAGACATGTCGAAGGTAACAATCAAGCACGTACACGACAATGGCGGACGAGGAGAAAGAGAGGCTTACTTGTTTTTAAGAGCTTTCTGGGTCTCATACAACCGACATATTGAATGTGAAGGAAGAACTATTTATTACATGAAAAATCAATCATTGTCATTGGTCATGGAAAGCACATGGTGGAGACTATGAATGATTTAGGAATTGCAATCACTTTTATTTACACATTTCTGTTGTGTTTTCAGAAAGTTAATTACAACAGCGTAATATAGCAGAATTTCTGGTTGTAAGCAGAAAGGTAGAGGGCCACACAAATCATTCAGCTTTTAGCTAAAGGTAGACTACATGACATTTAAAAGATATACTGGAGCTGCTTCGACACATATTTACACGTGTCAGAGTCTGAGACCAAGGCTCAGGTGGACAACACCCTCAGGGCACGCAGTCTCAGGCATCAAGAGAGAGGGCGCTGGGAGGAGAGCAGGGAAGGGGGCAGGGTCAGTGCAAGGATGCATTATGGCCACTACCACAGGCACCAGAGGCTGGACTGCTCAGGACTGCCTGAGAAGCCAGTTCAATCTCAGGATTGTCCATCTGGGGGAAGGCAAAGGCCGCATTTCTCCATCAGTTCCTGTTCCTCATTGTTCAAAATTTTGTCTGATTATGAACGCCTCTGTGCTTGCAACTTGCACACATGTAAGTGATGTGTGTTAATAGAGGAGCCCAAAATGGGTGGGAAAGGCTCAGGCCAGGCCTGATGGTGTGAGGCTGTGCCATAAAGGGCTGGCAATTGCCTGCAGCAGAACTAAGTTGTGCCAACATTATCTAATTTAATTTGTATGGTCAGTTTACTTGAACACCATACTTACATGGACTCTTGAATAGAGCGTGAGATCTTGTTAGTTTGTACAGGTTAGTGTGATGCTCATATATATCCCAGAGTAATTTGGGCAGAGAATAAAAAAGTATTTGCAAGGTCCCCTTGGGGGACCGGGGAGAAAGGAGAAAATATTCAACTTCCCCATCTGGGGAATTCCTGATATTCTCACAAGCAGTGGGGATGACCAATTCAAAGGCTGTGCCCTCAATCTTGGGGCTCGCCCCTAGGAAGCTTTTTCCTGCAATGGAGAGGCTAAATCTACTGATAATTATGCCCAAGAGTCACCCCCAGAGAATCTCTTGTTGCTCAGATGTGGCCTCTCCCTCTAAGCCAACTTGGCAAATGAACTCACTGCCCTCACCCAGATAGGACATGACTCCCAGGGGTGTAAATCTTCCTGGCAATGTGGGACCTGACCCCTGGAGATGAGCCAGGACCTGGCATCATGGGAATGAGAAAGCCTTCTTGACCAAAGAGGGGAAGAGAAAAATGAGACAAAATAAAATTTCAGTGACTGAGAGATTTCAAACAGAATCGAGAGGTTATCCTGGAGGTTATTCTTACACATTATATACATATCCCTTTTTAGTTTATGGTGTATTGGAGTGGCTAGAGGGAAGTACCTGAAACTGTTGAACTGTGTTCCAGTAGCCTTGATTTTTGAAGAAGACTGCATAACTATATAGCTTTTACAATGTGACTGTACGATTATGAAAACCTTGTGTCTGATACTCCTTTTATCCAGGTTATGGACAGATAAGTGAAAAAAAATAAGCATAATAAATAAATAATAAGGGGAGAAAAGGGTAAAAATTGGGTAGCTTGAAATACTATGGGGTCAACGAGAGGGAGGGGTAGGGGTATGAGATATATGAGTTCTTTTTTCTTCTTTTTATTCCTTTTTCTCAAGTGATGCAAATGTTCTAAAATGCATCATGGTGAAGAATTAACAACTATGTGATGATATTGTGAGCCATTGATTGTATAGTGTGGTTGGACCGAATGTGTGTGGATATTTCTCAATAAAAATATAAAAAAAAAAAAAGAAGAAAGAAAATGGTGCCAAGAGGTGCCAAAATAGTTGAGTTCTGGAAATACTCAGAAGGCATCATGTTTAAGCTGTGCACAAACAACGAAGTTGCCATCTCTTCTAATTTGCTAGCTGCTGGAATGCAATATACCAGAAAACAGAATGGTTTTTAAAAAGGGGAATTTATAAGTTGCAACTTTACAGTTCTAAGGCTGTAAAAATGTCCAAATTAAAGCAAGGCCATAGAAATGTTTGATCAAAGGCATCCAGGGTGTTCTAGTTTGCTAGCTGCCAGAATGTAACACACCAGAGATGGATTGGCTTTTAATAAAAAGGGATTTATTTCATTAGTTCTTCAGAGGAAAGGCAGCTAACTTTCATTTGAGGTTCTTTCTTATGTGCAAAGGCACAGAATGGTCTCTGCTGGTCTTTTCTCCAAGCTTCTGTGTTCCAACAACTTTCCCGGGGGTGATTTCTTTCTGTACCTCCGAAGGTGTAGGCTGAGCTGCGAGTGCTGAGATGAGGTATGCTGAGCTGCTTGGGCTGTGCTATATTGAGCTCTCTCATCTAAGCACCAGCCAATTAAATCAAACATCATTCATTGCAGCAGGCACGCCTCCTAGCCGACTGCGGATGTAAATCAGCAACAGATGAGGTTCACATACCATTGGCTTATGTCCACAGCAACAGAACTAGGTGGCTTCACCTGGCCAAGTTGACAACTGAATCTAACTACCACACAGGGAAAGATACCTTGGTTCCAGAAGGCCGATGACGTTCAGGGTTTCTCTCTCAACTAGAAAGGCACATGGCGAACATGGCAACGTCTGCTAGCTTTCTCTCCAGGCTTTTTGTTTCATGAAGCTCCCCTAGGGACGTTTTCCTTGTTCATCTCCAAAAGTCTCTGGCTGTGTGGACTCTTGTGATTCTTGTGGCTCTGCCATGACTCTGTCTCTGTCTCCAAAATGCTTCCTCTTTTAAAAGATTCCAGGAAACTAATGAAGACCCACCTGAAATGGGTGAAGTCACAACTCCATGCAAGCTATCTAATCAAAAGTTACCAGTCAAAAATTGGTGGGTCACATCTCCATGGGAATAATCACAAAGCTCTGAGCCCGCAATACTGAATGAGGATTAGAGGACATGGCTTTTCTGGGGTCCACCACAGGTTCAAACCGGCACACCATCTTACCAGCAATGGCATTTTTAATTCCAAGGGTTGAAAAAGAGATAAGCTGCCACCTTTTCTGTTTGCCATGAGAGACAGAGGATAACGTCACCACGAGCACCTCTCCATATTGGCAGAGTAAACAAAAAACCCAGTTTCTCTACTGACATGGGCCCATTGGAAGCGAGCACATATTTAGCGTCTCCTGTGTCCCATGTAGGGACCACAGGAACCATCCAACACTGACTGTGCCAAGGAGTGATTGCTTCTGCACCGTGATGTCAACCTTTTAAAATGAGCATACTCGCTTTTATTAATACAATCGAAATTATAATTTAAAATTTTAAATAAAATTCAGAGTGTTCTACGACGATGACAGTTGGTTTGGGCCATAGCTGTGGCCCAATATTGACTATTAGCTAACATTGGACCATTCAGCATCTGGCCAAAATGTGCGGTTGGGTGAACTCTAATTTAAGATCGTTCTAATCATCAATATACTTTCATGACTGCAGTTGGCAGCATTCACTCTTTTTTTGGTTATTAAAAAGTCCATGGCCAAGTTTGTGTTCATGTATTTCAAATGTCAGGATCTTATTGTGTGCAATGAGGAATTCTGCTTGTGGTTTAATCTTATTCTCCTATTCTTGTTTTCTTTTGGCTCTTATTTCCTCATCAGATAATATAAAAATTTAAAACATTACTTTTCATCAAAGTTATAATAGTACAGAGTTAAGAAAGTAGAAATAGCATCTCTGCCCCAGCTCACCTTACCTCCTGCCCCCCTCCTCCAAGGAGGAGGCAACTACTTTACCTTATCTTGCCATTTTCTAGTGCTTTCCTAATGTTGTCAAATAACATGCTTATATTGCTACCTCATGTTGTATCCGTTTTAGACATTATTGATTTCCTGTTCTGGTAGCTGAGCATTTAGCTCACTTGCACTTCCTTTTCTTCCCCACATCCTCTCAGTATGTTAATGTCACAGTGTGGGGTTAGATCACTAGTCAATGTTTACACTATTCTGACTATATACACTATTCTGACTATTATTCACAGTTAAGCTAATATTTTGTGTTTCTGGAGCTGATAGTGGCTTCATTTTTTTTCCCACTTGCTTAGTTTTTTTTATACCTAATTTTCCAAAATACTCCAATTACATCTGTCATGGGTCCAACGAAAAATTTTTTAAATGCTTTAAAACTGTCCAAATATCACCAATTCTGCGGTTTTTCTTAAGACCAGTCTGGCCGGCTGCTCTGGGGTCCTGGAGTTCCCTGTGCCACCTGACGGTGCTGAACTCCGTTCCCAGGATCCTGAGATCCCCCTTCCTTGGTTAACCCCCTCATTTTATTAAAGCACCTTCTGTCTTTTCCCGTAAAGGGTAAATTGGAGGTAAATTTTAAAGTCATTATATGTCTAAAATTAACTGTATTCCACCTTCATGCTGGGTCAGTACTTTGGCTTGGCACAGGTGTCCAATCGATGACATTTTCTCAAACATCTGAAGCTGCTGTCCTACTGTCTTTCATCAGCTGGTGTCTGATGCCATGTCCATTTATCTTCTTTTCTTTTCCCATTCCTTCTTCTTGAAGATTATCAAGATGCTAATTTATCCCTGCCAATCTGAAAATTTCATAACGACACACCTTGCAGCTGGTGGGCCCTGTGCCCCCTTCATTCTAGAGACCTGTGTACTTGTACTCTGGGGACTTTTTCCTATATTGCTACTGCTTCTGCTGCTACTTTGTGACAATATCCAACATGTTTCCCTGTTCTTGAATGCCTTTGGTCAAGGCTTGGCTATCATCCTACTTGTCTCCCTCCACCAATGAATGACCTCTAATTTTTCTATCCTTCTTCCCCCTTTGATATTTCCTTGAGTGGCAATATTATACATACAGTGGTGTTTTGCAGCTAGATCCTGGGTTCAAAGCCTGGCTGCTTCTTGTCAGCTGGGAGGCCTTCACAAGTTTGTGTAAAGTTCATGCCTCAGTTTCTCTAACTGTGAAATAGGGATCATAATATTCCCTACTTCAGAGAGTTGTAAAGATTAAATGAGTTAATATATATGAAGTTCTTATACTAGCTCCCTGGAAAATAATAAAAATTATTTTTGCCTTCTTTCTATCAGTTTTTCTATTCACCTTTATTTTTCAAACTTTCTGTTAAAGTCTTTTTGAAATTTCTGTTATTATATGTTTAATTTCCAAAGCTTTTCCTGCTTTCTGACTGCTCCTTCCCTCCCCCACCTTACTCTTGATTTGGAGATCCATAATCTTTTTTGTTTTGTTTTGTTTTTTTAACTCTCTGAGAATGCTTACTACCTGTTTTTTTCTGATATTTAGTTTTTCATGCCCCATATTTCTCTCTCCTCTGAGTTTCTTTTCTTCTGGGTATTAATTCCAGTCACTATCTTCCAAGAAGGAAGATAGCCACTCTGTTCTACGTATGGTGCTGTACTGGGGGTTCAGCTTGATTGCTGTTTTTTTAGTTTGCTAGCTGCTGGAATGCAAAATACCAGAAATGGAATGGCTTTTAAAAGGGGGAATTTAATAAGCTGCTAGTTTACAGTTCTAAGGCCAAGAAAATGTCCCAATTAAAACAAGTCTATAGAAATGTCCAATCAAACGTATCCATCCAAGGAAAGATACCTTGGTTCAGGAAGGCCGATGAAGTTCAGGGTTTCTCTCTCAAGTGGAAAGGCACATGGCGAACACAGTCAGGGCTTCTCTATCAGCTGGAAGGGCACATGGTGAACATGGCGTCATCTGCTAGCTTTCTCTCCTGGCTTCCAGTTTCATGAAGCTCTCTGGGAGGCGTTTTCCTTCTTTATCTCCAAAGGTTGCTGGCTCGTGGACTCTCTGCTTCATGATGCTGCAGCATTCTCTGCTCTCTCTGAATCTCCTTCACTTTCCAAAATGTTTCCTCTTTTATAGGACTCCAGAAACTTATCAAGCCCACCCAAATGGGTGGAGACATGTCGTCACCTAAACAAGCTTAATAACCACTCTTGATTAAATCACATCTCCAGGGAGATGATCTGATTACAGTTTCAAACATACAGTATTGAATAGGGATTATTCTGCTTTTATGAAATGGGATTTAGATGAAAACATGGCTTTTCTAGGGTCCATACATCCTTTGAAACCAGCACACTGTTGTAGGAAAATTGGCCATGGTGGAAGCCAAGTCAGCCTGATGTGAAGTCCATGCTGTTGAGCCTACCTTGGTCTTGCTCCTTGTACTGTTGTCTACTTTGCCCAGAAACCCATGATAAATCAGCTGGTTGCTGCCAGGAGGGCAGTCCAGTATACTGTGTTATCAGAGTCTCTTCCATTTTGGTGAGCATTCACCTGAGATACAAATATCTTCAGATTTGGGGCTCATTCCAAGAGATTTACTGGCAAACTCCTCCAAAACTTGTTGACAACAATTTTCAAATATTATTCCTTCCATTTTCCTTAACATCTGGACAGAGCATAAGCGAATGTGCTGGTTTGAAAGGATGTCTGTCCCCTAGAAAAGCCATGTTTTAATCAAGATCCCATTTCGTAAAGGCAGAATAATCCCTATTCAATACTGTATGTAATTAGATCATCTCCCTGGAGATGTAACCCAATCAAGAGTGGTTGTTAAACTGGATTAGGTAAAGGCATGTCTCAACCCATTTGGGTGGGTCTTGATAAGTTTTTGGAGTCCTATAAAAGAGGACACATTTTGGAGAATGAGGAGATTCAGAGAGAGAGAGCAGATCAGAACAACATAGCCATGAGAAGCAGAGTCCACCAGCAGCGACCTTTGGAGATGAAGAAGGAAAATACCTTCCGGGGAGCTTCATAAAACAGGAAGCCAGGAGAAGAAGCTAGCAGATGACGCCATGTTCAGCATATGCCCTTCCAGATGAGAGAGGAACCCTGACCATGTTCACCATGTACCTTTCCAGATGAGAGAGAAACTCTGACTGTGTTTGCCATGTGCCCTTCCACCTGAGCGAGAAACCCTGAACTTCCTCGGCCTTCTTGAACCAAGGTGTCGTTCCCTGGATGCCTTTGATTGGACATTTCTATAGACTTGTTTTAATTGGGACATTTTCTTGGCCTTAGAACTGTAAACTAGCAACTTATTAAATTTTCCTTTTAAAAAGCCATTCTGTTTCTGGTGTATTGCATTCTGGCAGCTAGCAAACTAGAGCAGCGAGATTCTGACTCTGGATGATCTTTCCTTCAGGCAAAGTGAACAACAAGATAAACTTATTGAATTCTATCACCTGGGAGGAGCCTTCTTTATTGCCCTTTAGGAACATTCCTAAGACTTGAGAGGGGCTGTGATTGAGGCATCTAATTCAGGCTGGTGCAAACAATTTGTGCATTCATCTATCCATAAGCCAGACATGAGTGTTTTCATCCTTAGTCAGATGATCCCAGGGAACCTCCTGTGAGCTCACAGGTCTGGGATGAGAGAGGAAGGCATCTCGTTGTCAGGATTAGGGATGCTGTTGGCGAGAGCAACCTGCCTATGATACCTTCAGAGCCCACTTGGTTTAGGTCTGATACACACCACTTCTACTTTATGATGCAGTTCTATTGGTCTCCCTTTAAGGTCAACTAAGTCAGGTGACAGTCAGTTCATAATAAAAACATGAGTGTCATGGCAAGCACATCCCATAGTCAAACTTTTAGTCTATCTTGGAGCCCAGCAGCAATCCAAGAGTTCTTTTTTGTAGAAGGAGAAATGGTCTTATGCCAACCTCCTAGGGGCTGCTGCCTTCAAGGTTGACTGCAGGTGCCACACAGTGTCCTTATCTGCTCTGGGAAATTCCAGCAGCAGCCCATTTAAAGGGTCATAAAGGCTTAGTGACAGCCACTAGCTTTACACCTCCAATTACCTTCAGAACCTTCTTTTGCTGTGGACCTAAAAAATGGAAACCAGTATATGGATTGAACCAAGTACACAATTATGGTACATACTCCTCCATCATCTAAATGACCCCTTGGATATTGATATTTCTTTATTGGTGAGGCACAAGATTATGTGGTAGTTTAAAAGTTTGTTTATAAATTCTTTAAACTCCTCCCTTCAAGTCTAATTCCCTTCTCCTAGAATGTGGACTGAAAGTTATATGACTAATGAGCCCAGCTTAGAAGAAGGATATGGTCCCTGCCTGACCCACTCTCTATTGGGAAGCTCACCCTTGGAATCCTGGCACCATGTTGTGAGGAAGCTCAGGCCACATGGAGAGACCACACGTACGTGTTCCAGCCAAGAATTCCAGGCAGGCGCTAAGCTGACAACTGGTGTCAATTGCCAGACATATGAACGAATGAGACTTCAGCTAATTTCAGCCCCTAGCTTTCAAATTTTCCAGCTGAAACCCTGGATATGCGGGACAAACATTAACTTATTCCCTTTGTGCCTTGTCTGAATTCCTGACTCAGAAAGAAAAAAATGACTATTATTGTTTTAAACCACAAAGTTTTGGCGTAAGTTTTTATGCAGCCATAGGTAACTAATATATTGGAGTGAATTGCCCTTTACTTTGGCAGTAATAATCCTATAGGGTCTTTATCAGTAGATGAATAACCCTCTCTGAGTTGACAACCCTAGCATTTTCTCTGGATTTACCTTCCATTTTCTATTAGCATTGTTTTGTCTCAACATCTAAAATTTTTGCTGTTCCTGCTTTCCAGGTCTTTTTGTGTGACATTAACAACAAGGCAGACCAAAATGAGGTGTCTTGGGTGGTGAGATGTCAGATTAGAGTGAGGCAAATCACCAGAAATTAATATTCTCCAAGGCAAACTGGCAAAGCATATTCTGCCCCTTTTAGCTGAAAGCAAGCTGCTTCTCCTAGCTTCACTGTACAAAAAGAGAAGAAAAATTTATTTTCTTGATTGAGGGTTGGCAAACTAAAGCCCCACAGGCCACCTGTTTTTATAAATAGTTTTATTGGACCACAGCCACATCCATTTATTTACTTATCTTTTATGTTTGTTTTCAAGCAATGGCAGCAGAGATGAGTAGTTGTGATAGATACCATGTGGTCCACAAGTCTAAAACAATTACTAACTGGCCCTATAAGAAAAAGTTTGTCAGCACTGTTCTAGATCAATATCTGTGTGCTAATGCCAGGATTGTACTGATTTGCTTCAGCAAAAGACCCAGACTTAGAACACATACAATCACAGTCACTATCCATTTAGCTATAATGTGCCATTGTTATTCTCTAAGACCTACCAATTTTTTATTCTGGCTAAACTGGAGAAGTAAAAAGAGATATGATAGAAATCAACATATCTGCATCTTTTGTATCTCTGATGGACACTGATCTTTGCTATTTCCCCCCTGTGATAGGGTCTTGCTTTGGAAGAGCAGGAGGCTTCCAATGGCCTCCATATTACTCTACTGTCTAAAAGGCAGTGTAGGAGTCCCAGTCTTTGCTGAATGCTTCCACTGCCATGCTGCACTTGAGGAACAGTGGAGTAATCACAAGGTTTGTCCAGGACTCTATTCTGTCTATGATGAAATAAGTCATGTCTTAGCTTTATCACCTCTCTCATGAGTACCTACTCTAAGACAGATCACGTATTTCCTATGTCATTTGACATTGTTACTGCATGCAACTGGTATCCTCTTATTTTCCCATTGCATGTTATCCAAAATTGGCTTCAGGTCCATTTGGGAAATCTAGGAAGAAGGTTCCTTGAGTGGTGTATTGTAGAGCTCTTCCTCAAAGGTGTGTGATTTCTTCATCTTTTAACAAGATCTGGTCCTATGAAATGACTCACTTCTGCGAATTGGAGATAGGCCATCTCCCTATTACAGCTACTCAAGACAAGACTGTTTTGTGCCAGACCTGAAATTGTATTGAATAAAACTTGATATGATCCCTGAGGTCACCATGATTAAAAAGGACAACCAGAGTTTTCTGAATGTCAGCTCATTCCCTGAGGCCTGATTACTACCTTTATGGCCATACCTACATTTCTGGCAGGCAAAAACCCACACTTAGTTTACCCTGTTCCCTGCAGTCAGTGACTGCATTTTAATTATAGCCCTTCATATCATCATTTCAGATGACCTTCCCTCTCCAATATCATCTTCATAACAAAAGAAATAGAAGGGAAGAGAGGGCAAGATGGCGCCTTAGTGAGGTGTGGACTTCAGTTCGTCCTCCAGAGCAGCTAGTAAATAGCAAAGAACAGTACAGAACAACTGCTGGGACTACATCGTGACCAGACACACAGCGTACATCAGTCTGGACAAGCTGCACTGTCTGGGATCCCACACAGAACTGTAAGTCTCCTGAGCCTTAGAGGCCGGTGCCCTCCGTGACAGGTGCAGCAGCCTGGTTCCCTGAGGGCAAAGGAAACAGACTTTACTAGCAGCAGGGGCTCAGCTCAACCAAGCTCCACTTACAGAAATAATTAACAAATTTTGACTACTGAAAATAGGCCCCCAGCAAAGATAATCCCACAGTGCTAAAGATACTAGGAATTTTTGCCCCAGCAGAGAGAGGGCAGGGCTGATGGAAAAAGGAAGAAAAAAAAGCTGATGCTTTTTGAGTTGGATAGCATAAAATATTGGAAAAAGACTGGATCCTAAAAAAATAAAAGGGGAGGCATGTAGAGCCTCCCCACATAGCAGGGTTCCTGCTCCTGTAAAGGATTTCCCCACCCCCACTTTGTTTCTACTACTTAATAGCCCATTAGATAGAACTAGAAGCTTTCTCAGGCACAAGCTCTGCCGCAGGCAAGGGTGGAATTAAGCTCCTTTAAGAAACAAAGAAACTAGTCAGGTGAAAAGAGTTAATTTCTTAAAGGCTGTACCTTCCCCAAGAAAAAGGTGGGACCCAACTCAAGTGTAATCCCTCCCTCAAGGAATTCAGACTCTAAGGACTGGAAAACTGAACAATTAAGGCCAACATACAATCTCACCTCTTTTTCAACCACTCCCCAGCACGGAGAGTCTGCTGAAGTTAAAGGCACCACACACTTTACGCTAGTGGGAAGCCATGGGCAGACAAGCACCACATACTGGGCAGGACAGGGAAAGCACAGAGTCTATAGAGTATTCATAGGAAAATCTGACAAAAACCTGGGTCTCACCCTCAGGGAAAACTGATGCTGGCAACTCTTTCCTCCTGAAAGGAGGCCAGTCTGGTCTGAGAAAATCTGACTGGGGTCAATAATATCTGAGGAGAACCCTCCTGAAAAAGGAAAGGATCCATATAGGCAGGGGAAGAAACAGAAAAACAAGAACTGAAATATTCTGATCAGTTAAACAGAACCTATGCTAACGGTCTAGAATAAGTTGAACTGAAGGTCAAAGAACATATCAAGAACAAAGCCACCCAGCAAGAAAATCCTAGGTAAACGAGTGAAAATAACCCCCAGAATAAACTACTTAAGGAAATAAAAGGCCTAGACACCAGCAAAAAATAATGTCATCTAAGAAAATCAAAGATATGGCTCATTCAAAGAAACAAGCCAACAATTCAAATGAAAAACAGGAGCTGAAAAAACTAATTCAGGATGTTTGAACCGACATGGAAAATCTCATCAAAAGTCAAATCAACAGGGCAGTGCAATGATGGCTTCAGAATTCTCATCTGCCATATAGAAAAGCTGGGTTTGATTCCTGGAGCCTGCTCGTGCCAAAAAAAAAAAGAGAAAATTACAAAAAAAAAAAAAAAAAAATCAAATCAACAGGGAGGATATAAAGAAGACATTTTTTATGTTCTACCCATTGATGAGAGCAGGGACTTGAAGTCTCCTCTATGGTAGAGGTATCTATTTCTCCCTTCAGTGTTGTCAGTGTTTGCCTCATGTATTTTGGTGCACTATGGCTCAGTGCATAAATATTTATGATTGTTATGTCTTTTTTGTTGAATTGTTCCTTTTATTAATATGTAGTGTCCTTCTTTGTCTCTTTTAATTGTTTCACATTTGAAGAAATCAAAACTTTGAAAAAACAAATGACAAAACCTATGGGAATGAAAGGCATGGGAGAAAAGATGAAAAAAAAAAAACCAATGGAAACCTACAACAACAGATTTGAGAAGGCAGAAGAAAGGATTAGTGAACTAGAGCCCTGGAAATCTGAAATCCAACACAGAAAAGAAAATATAGGGAAAAGAATGAAAAAATATGAGCAGGGTCTCAGGGAATTGAATGACAACATGAAGTGCACAAATATACAAGTTGTGGGTGTCCCAGAAGGATAAGAGAAGGGAAAAGGAGGAGAAAGACTAATGGAGGAAATAGTCACTGAAAATTTCCCTTCTCTTATAAAAGACATAAAATAACAGATCCAAGAAGTGCAGCATACCCCAAACAGAATAGATCTAAATAGACATACTCCAAGACACGTACTAATGAGACTGTCAGATGTCAAAGAGAAAGAGAGAATTTTGAAAGCAGCAAGAGAAAAGCAATTCATCACATGCAAGGGAAGCCCAATAAGACTATGTGTGAATTTCTCAGCAGAAAGCAGTGAGAAAGCAGTGGTATGATGTATCTGCCAACCAAGAATTCTATGTTCAGTAAAATTGTCCTCCAAAGATGAGAAGGAGATTAAAACATTTTCAGACAAACAATCACTGAGAGAATTTGTGACCAAGAGACCAGCTCTGCAAGAAATACTAGAGGGAGAACTATAGGCAGATAGGAAAAGGCAGGAGAGAGACATCTGGAGAAGAGTATAGAAATGAAGAATATCAGTAAAGGTAGAAAGATTTAAGAAGAACCCTAGATATGACATATAAAATCCAAAAGGGAAAATGGTAGAAGAAAGTATTGCCTTTACAGGAATAACACTAAATGTTAATGGATTAAGCTCCCCAATCAAAAGACAGACTAGTAGAATGGATTAAATAACAGGACGCATCTATATACTGTCTACAGGAGACTCATTTTAGACCCAAGGACAAAAATAGGTTGAAAATGAAAGATTAAGAAAAGATATTTCATTCAAACACAATGAGAAAAGAGCAGGAGTAGCTATACTAATATCCAACAAATTAGACTTCAAATGTGAAACAATTAAAAGAGACAAAGAAGGACACTACATATTAATAAAAGGAACAATTCAACAAAAAGACATAACAATCATAAATATTTATGCATCGAGCCATAGTGCACCAAAAATACATGAGGCAAACATTGACAACACTGAAGGGAGAAATAGATACCTCTACCATAGAGGAGACTTCAATTCCCTGCTCTCATCAATGGATAGAACATCTAACAGAGGATCAATCAAGAAATAGAGAATTTGAATAATACAATAAATGAACTAGACTTAATAGACATTTACAAAACATTACACCCCATATGAGCAGGATACACATTTTTGTCAAGTGTCATTGATCATTCCCAAGGATAGACCATATGCTGGATCACAAAGCAAATCTCAATAAATTTAAAAAGATTGAAATCATACAAAATACTTTTTTGGATCATAAAGGAATGAAGTTGGAAATCAATAACTGGCAGAGGGCCAGAAAATTCACAAATATATGCAGGCTCAACAACACACTCTTAAACAATGAGTGAGTCAAGAAGGAAATTACAAAAGAAACCAGTGAATATCTCGAAGCAAATGAAAGTGAAAACACAACATGTCAAAATTTATGTTGGGCTAAATACAAGACAGACATTTTTCTGAAGAGCAAATACAGATGGCTCAAAAGCACAACAGGAGATGATCATTTTCACTGGCTGTAAGGGAAATAAACCTCACACCTATAAGAATGGCTGCTATTAAACAGACAGGAAACTATAAATATTGGAGAGGATGTGGAGAAACTGGGACACTTATGCACTACTGGTGGGAATGTATAATGGTGCACCTACTGTGGAAGACTGGCAGTTCCTTAAGAAACTAAATATCAAGGTGCTCTATGACCCAGCAATAGCACTACTTGGTATATACCCAGAAGAGCTGAAAGCAATGACACAAACTGATGTTCATAGCAGCATTATTCACAATTGCCAAAAGATGGAAACAAACCAAATGCCCATCAACAGATGAGTGGATCAACAAAATGTGGTATATACATATGATGGAATATTATGCAACAGTAAGACAAAATGATGTCCTGAAGCACATGACAAGATGGATGAGACTTGAGGAAATAATGCTGAGTGAAATTAGCCAGACACAAAAGGATAGATACTGTATGATTCTACTTTTATGACCAGCATAAAGGTATAATCAGAGGCTTATCATACAGAATATAGAGGACTTAGAGATACACAGAAGCTAGAGATGGGTAAACCATTAGCTAATGAGGTGGAATGCCAATGTAAGTGAAGGTGAGTTTCTGGTGGGTCTAGAAGTGATATTACCATATTGAAGATGAACAAGATTGAAAGGGGTTGTATAGACCTATGTATCCCAACTGATTAACACTAAAAATATGAATTAGTTCTCCCAAGAGTTACTTCAAAGATATGATTCTTGTATAAAGAGTGTTTAAGTCCAGGGTACAGTGGGAAAACACTTATTGCATGCTATGAGCTATGTTTGAAAGGAAACCATCAGCACTACCACAGCAACAGCAGAGGTAAATCATGGGGGGCAGGACAAGAGTTAATAGGAGCTTTAGATTTCCTATTTGGCAAGGGTGTGTGTATTGGTTTTCTTTCTTTTGGGAACAATGAAATTATCTAAAATTGAGATTGTTGATGGGCTGTGGACTTTGGGCCCTCTACATGATGCCCAATGAATGCAGATGGTTGAAGGATGCACTGACAGAGAAGTGGATTGGTGAACAATGGTGTATACTTATGAGCAAAGGTTGTGCTGCTACAAAAAGGAACAAAGTCATGAGGCATGGAACGATGTGAATGAGCATATGGGACATCTGGTGAGACAAAATAATCCAGAAACAAAAGAAAAAGAATGTAATGGTCACCTTTAGAAAATCCTTATAAGAAAACAGGGGCCAAGATTGTAAGCTTTTAGAGCAAACACATTAAGTCCAGATTGGTGATTATTATTTCTGAATTTTGAGAGGCTGTTTTATATATATAACCTGATATTTAGAGATAAGAATGAAGCTGAACAGGTTGGAGTTAATGTAACTCAGAACATGGGGGTAAGGAAGAGAGTGGCCTATATTTTAGAACCATGCACATTCTTTGAGAACAATGGAAGAAAGGTTTATTTGATCTGGAGCTGAAATTTTCTGTAGTGTATAATCTAATTCAACCTATCTGCATAACTCATTTGAACAATTGAAACACAGGGAGCACAGAATAAGAAAGAGGTCCTTTAATCCTGTATAGATTATTGTAATACCTGGATACATCCTAGAGTATATTAAGCAGATAATCAAAAAGTATTGGCAAAGTTCCCTGAGGGATGGGAGAAAGAATATGGAACTATTAAACCTTACCATCAGAGAATCCCCTGATACTGTGTCAAGCTTTAGGGACACCCAAATCAATAGGCCATGCCCTCAATCATGACGCTTATTCTTGTGAAACTTATGTAGGTAGTGGAGAAGCTTAGACTACCAATAGGCATGCCTAAGAGTTACTTCTGGAGGACCTCATTTGTTGCTCCAATGTGGCCTCACTTTCTCTAAGCCCAATTCTGCAAGTGAAATTATTGCTCTCCCCCCTACATGGGACATGACATCCAGGGGTGAAAGTCTCCTTGGCAACATGGGAGATGACTCCCAGGGGTGAAGCCAGACCTGGCACCATGGGATCAACAATTCCACCCTGATCAAAAGGGGGAAAAGCAGTGTAATTAATAAAGTAGCAGTGGTAGAGAGAGTTCAAATAGAGTCAAGAGGCTACTCTGCAGGTTGCTCTTACACAAGCTGCAATTAGACATTGCTACCTATCATAATCTGCCAATCCCCAACCAGGACCATTCCAGCCAATCCTAAAGAACTCCTAGGGCAATACATAAGATTCCACAAGGGTTCCATGAACTACAGGAACTTTCTAGAAACCTACAAACTCCAGATGGGTCCCTGGTCCAGAGAAGTCCTGAAACCTAGTCCAGCCTCTTCAGAACTTTCAGATAGTTCGATTTCCCTACCCCATATTAGTGACAGACCCTTCCAATAGGAAAAATTTAGAGTGGCCATAGCCCAAACACCCCTAAAGAGAGGGATGGAAAGATCAAAGGTGATGGTGGAGTTATATAGAGAAGATAGGATTTAACAAATGAACATAAATTCTGAATCATTAAATTGATATCTTTTTTAGTCTCCAGTACTTTAGAACAATAGAAGTAAAAGTCTAAAATTGTGGAATTGTAACCCATGCCAAACTCTGAAATATGTTCTACATCTAATTGTGGTGCTGTGCTTTGAAATTTATAGCTTTTTGTATATATGTTATTTTTTCCCAAAAAAAAGAAGGAAAAAATCGATTGTGATGATAAAAAAAAATTTAAGTGCTCTAGCCTCCTGTATCCTGGAGCAGCTAGAAGGAAAAATTTGAAAGGATCATATGGTAGCAAATGACAAACTCTGTGATCTGTCCTATAACTACTTGTTGAAGAGTGCTTGGAAACCTATTGCTTTCTTATTTCTTTGTTCTGTATGTATGTTAAACAACTATACAATTAAAAAAGGTAAATTTTTTTTTTTTAAATTAGGGGATGCAGCAAAGGCACAGCTAAGAGGGACACTTATTGCCCTAAATGCCTCTATCAAAAAAGAAGAAAGAGCAAGACTCAAGGAATTAACTGTTCCTTTGGAAAACCTACAGAAAAAACAACTAACCCCAAAGCAAACAAAAGGAAAGAAATAAAAATTAGAGCAGAAATCAATGAAATTGAGAACATGAAAACAATCGAGGAAATCAACAAAACCAGAAGTTGGTTCTTTGAGAAAATCAATAAAATTGATGACCCCTTAGCTAGGTTGACAAAAAGAAAAAAAGAGAGGATGCAAATAAATAAAATCAGAAATGACAGAGGAGACATAATCACTGACCCTGCAGAAATAAAGGAATTAATGAGAGGATACTATGAACAACTTTATGCTAATAAACTAGACAATGTAGATGAAATGTACAACTTCCTAGAAAGGTTTGAACAACCGAAATTGACTTGAGAAGAAATAGACGACCTCAACAAACCAATCACAAGTAAAGAGATTGAATCAGTCTTCAAGAAGCTTCCAAAAAAAGAAGCAGCCCAGGATCAGATGGCTTCACACATGAGTTCTATCAAGCATTCAAGAAAGAGTACCAATCCTGCTCAAACCCTTCAAAAATATCGAAGAGGAGGGTAAGTTACCTAACTCATTCTATGAAGCCAACACCATCCTCATACGAAAGCCAGACAAAGATACTACAAGAAAAGAAAATTACAGATCAATTTCTCTAATGAATATAGACGTAAAAATCCTTAACAAAATACTTGCAAATCGAACCCAGCAGCACATTAAAAGAATTATACACCATGACCAAGTGGGATTTATTCCAGGTATGCAAGGATGGTTCAATATAAGAAAATCAATTAATGTAATACATCATATCAACAAATCAAAGCAGAAAAACCACATGATCATCTCAACCAATGCAGAAAAGGCATTTGACAAAACTCAAAATCTTTTCTTGATGAAAACACTTCAAAGGCTAAGAACAGGAAGGAACTTCTCCAACATGATAAAAGGAATATATGAAAAATCCACAGCTAGCATCATCCTCACTGGGGAAAGATTGAAAGCTTTTCCCCTAAAGTCAGGAACAAGACAAGAATGTCTACTGTCACCATTGTTATTCAATATTGTGCTGGAAGTTCTATCCAGAGCACTCAGACAAGAAAAAGAAATAAAAGGCATCTAAATTGGAAAGGAAGAAGTAAAACTCTCATTGTTGGCAGATGATATGATATTATATGTCAAAAATCCTGAGAAATCCACAGCAAAATCCACAGTAAAACTACTTGAGCTAATAAATGAGTACAGCAAAGTGCCAGGGTACAAGATCAACACCCCAAAGTCAGTAGTGTTTCTATACACTATTAATGAGCAATCTGAGGAGGAAATCAAGAAAAAGATTTCATTTACAATAGCAAAGAAAAGAATAAAATATTTAGGAATAAATTTAACTAAAGATACAAAGACCTAAACAAAGAAAACTACAATAACTTGCTAAAAGAAACCACAGAAGACCTAAATAAATGGAAGGGTATACCATGTTCATGGATTGGAAGACTAAAAATGTTGTCAATACTACCTAAATTGATTTATAGATTCAATACAATACCAATTAAAATCCCCAAAACTTACTTTTCAGAAATAGAAAAACCAATAACCAAATTTATATGGAAGAGCAGTTTTCCCCGAATAGCTATTAATATCCTGAGGAAGAAAACTGAAGTTGGAGGTCTCAACTACCTGACTTTAAGGCATATTATGAAGCTGCAGTGGTCAAAACAGCATGATACTGGCATAAAGATAGATATACTAATCAATAGAATTGAATAGAATGTTCAGATATAGACCCTCTCATCTATGGACATTTGATCTTTGATAAGACAGTCAAGCCAACTCACCTGGGACAGAACAGTCTCTTCAATAAATGGTGCCTAGAGAACTGGATATCCATATGCAAAAGAATGAAAGAGGACCCATATCTCACACCCTATACAAAAGTTAAGTCAAAATGGATCAAAGATCTAAACATTAGGTCTAAGACCATAAAAACAGTTAGAGGAAAATGTAGGGAAATATCTTATAAATCTTATATTTGGAGGCGGTTTTATAGACCTTACACCCAAAGCAAGAGCACCGAATAAATAAATAAATAAATAAATAAATGGGAACTCCTCAAAATTAAACACTTTTGCACATCAAAGAACTTTGTCAAGAAAGTAAAAAGGCAATCTATGCTATGGGAAATAATATTTGGAAACCACACATCAGATAAGGGTTTAGTATCCAGAATGTATAAAGAGATTCTTCAACTCAACAAAAAAAAGACAACCCAATTGAAAAATGGGCAAAAAGACATGAGCAGACACATCTCAGAAAAAGAAATACAAACGGCTAAAAGACACATGAAAAGATGCTCAATTTCCCTGGCTGTTAGGGAAATGCAAATCAAAACCACAATGAGATATCATCTCACACTCACTAGAATGGCCATTAACAAAAAAAAAAAGAAAAGAAAAGAAAAACAACAAGTGCTGGAGAGAATGTGGAGAAAGAAGCACAGTTATCCACTGTTGGTGGGAATGTAAAATGGTACGACCGCTACAAAAAGTAGTTTAGCAGCTCCTCAGGAAGCTAAGTATAGAATTGCCATATGATCCAGCAATCCCATTGCTAGGAGTCTATTCAGAGGACATGAGGGCAAAGACACAAATAGACATTTACACATCAATGTTTATAACAGCATTATTTACAATTGCTAAGAGATGGAAACAACCCAAATGTCCATCCATGGATGAGTGGCTAAACAAGCTATGGTATATACATACAATGGAATACCGTATGTAAGACAGAATAAAGTCATGAATCATGTAACAATGTGGATGGACCTTGAGGACATTATGCTGAGTGAAATTATCCAGAAACAAAAGGACAAATACTATATGGTCTCACTAATATGAGCTAACATTAATGAGTGAGCTTGGAGAATTGAAGTTAAGAACACAGGTTATCAGGAGATAGAAATAGGGTAGAGATTGGGCAACTGGTGCTGATGGAATACAGATTGTGCAACAGGACCGAGTGTAAAAATTCAGAAGTGTATAGCACAATACTATCTGATTGTAGCACAATAATGTAAGTATATGGAATGAAGCTGAATGTGAGAATGATAATGAGAGAAAGGCTGGGGGAACGTATAAAACCAGAAGGAAAGATAGAGGATAAAGACTGACATGGTATAATGCAGGAAAGCCTAGAGTATACAATGATGGTGATTAAATACACAAATTTAAAAATGTTTTCGCATGAGAGAGAACAAATGAATGTCAGTATTGCAGGGTTTTGCAAATAAATGTTATATGGGAAAAAGTACAATCAATGTAAGCTAGGGCCTAGTATCATCAGTAACACTTAATATGCTTCCACTGAATGTAACAAAGACATTATGTCTAAACTATCAATAGGCAGGGGGATTGGGAAAGGGGTATGGATTCTATGTGGAAGAAAAGGAAATGTCTTCAGATAGAGTATAGTAGCAAAGGCACGTCTATATAATTAGGCTGGATTGTATTATATATGAATAAAACTGTTAAAAAAATGAACAGAGAGGGTGGTGCAATGGTGGCTCAGTGGCAGAGTTCTTGCCTGCGATGCCGGAGACCCAGGTTCGATTCCCATGCCTGCCCATGCAAAACAAAATAAAAAAATAAAAAATGAACAGAGAGAAACAAGTGCTAGAGAGAATGCAGAGAGAGAGAGAGAGAGAGGTAGCTATTCACTGTCTAGGGAAATGAGAGGTCTAACCTCTTGGAGGGCAGTGTGGTGGTTCCACAGGAAACTAGGGGTGGGGTTGCCATATGATCCTGAAACCCGGTTACTCAATGTTTACCTGGAGGAACTGAGTGTGAGGACAAGAAAGGACATTTGCACACTGGTGTTTCTGGCGGCAGTGTTCATGATCCACAATGAATAGAGGTGGCCCAAGGGTATAACGACTGAGGAATAGAAAGGGGAACTGTGGGGTATACATACAATGCACTACTGAGTGGCCACAAGAAGGAATGAAGTTGTGAGGCATGCAACTAGATGAACGAACCTTAAGAGCTTTATGTTGAATGAAATGTCAGGAACAAAAAGACAAATATTACCACGACTCAATCATATGGACTACCTATAATATAAATATTCAGTGAACTGAAGTCAAGAGCATGGGTTATCAGGTTGGGGCTTATTGAAAAGGGTCCTAGATTGTAAGCTCTTATAGCAGTCACAGATTCAGGTATAACTGTTAATTCTAAATTCTGAAATACTGGGCTGTTTGTATATAACATGGACTTTCCCGGAAATTTTGGGTATTTATGTGACACCTGAGACTCAGAGTTAGAGCTCTAAAGCTATGAAAGTCAGCAGTACCCCATACAGGAACTGTTTAAAAAGTTGAAAAAGTGATCAGACATCAAGTAGAGACATGAATGAAACTGATCTGGATAGGACTAAGGTATATCAGAAGACTGGGTAAAGGATGGTATCATCCATGTTTTAAAACATCAACTTCTGTGTGAGACTAAAAGGAGAGATGTATGTTTGGTGCAAATTTATATTTTGGGTACTGCATTTCCTAATTTAACTTGTATGGTCAATTTAGTTAATACCATAAGTACGTGGTATCTTAAATAGGGTATAAGATTTTGATGGTTTGTCCAAGTTAGCGTTATTCCCTGATAAATCTCAGAGAGATTTGGACGGTGAATAAAGAAGTATTTGCAAAGTCCCCTTGGGGCACTGGGGAGAAAGTCAAATCAATAGACCAAGCCCTTGATCTTGGGGGTCCCCCTATGAAACTTATTCCGGCAAAGGATATGCTAAGTCTATCCTTAAAATTAGGCCTAAGAGTCACCCCCGAATACACATCTTGTTTCTCAGATGTGGCCTTTCTCTCTAAGCCAACATGGCAAGCAAACTCACTGCCCTCCCTGGCTACGTGGGACATGACTCCCAGGGGTGTAAATCTCCCTGGTAATGTGGAACAGAAATCCTGGAATGAGACAGGACCCAGCATCAAGGGATTGAGAAAACCTTCTTGACCAAAAGGGGAAAGAGAGAAATGAGACAAAATAAAGTGTCAGTGGCTGCGAGATTTCAAACAGAGTTAAGAGGTTATCCTGGAGGTTATTCTTATGCATTATATAGATAACCCCTTTTTAGTTTATGGTGTGGTGGAGTGGCTGGAGGGAAGTACCTGAACTGTAGAGCAATGTTCCAACAGCCTTGTTTCTTGAAGATGATTGTATAATAATATAGCTTTTACAATGTGACTGTGTAATAGTGAAAACCTTGTGTCTGATGCTCCTTTTATCTATAGTATGAATAGAGGAGTAAAAAAATGTGGATAAAGAATAAACAAATAACAGGGGGGAACAAAAGTTAAAATAAACTGGGTAGATTGAAATACTAGTGGTCAATGAGAGGGAGGGTGAGGGACATGGTATGTATGAGTTTTTCCTTTTTTCTTTTTTATTTCTTTTGCTGGAGTGATGCAAATGTTCAAAAAAATGATCATGGCAATCAATACACAACTATGTGATAATATTATGAGCCATTGATTGTACACCATGTATGGAATGTTTGTATGTTAAGGATGTTTGTGTGTTGTTATATTAATAAAAATATTTTTTAAGAAAAAGGAGAAAGAGAAGGATCTTTGATCTAGAGAGAAAAAGTGAGAGGCAGCAAACTGGAGAAAACTCACATTATTGAGGTAATGTATTATTACTGTGTTCCTCTAGGTTGTTCCAAGAGATCCTTTGTCTTTCACACTCACCTATCATGGACCAAAATTTGGTCCAAGTTTGTATTAGCCCAATCAAAAATCTTTTAGAACTTTAGACATTCAGTGCAGTAACTCTGATGATGGCACATGTTAATAAATTCATTCCAATCCAGATTTTGTTCTGTTCAGCTTATTAAGGACTCTCAAAATCTAAACCTATATTTAAAAAATAATATATACTAATCAATTTCTATAATGTTTTATGGAATCCTGCTCTGATTTTGCATTTTACCCTCTGGGTCATGTTGAAGTGAAATCCTGTTTATCAGGTGAGCAACAATGTATAGTGGAACATGGGGTGAATTGTTAAATTTCTCCTGCTAAGGAGAAATGACTTCCTTAGGAAAGCGAGGTAGATGTGCATGCCAGAGGGCTGTGAAGGATCAGAACCAGGTCCTCTGTCTCCACCCGTATGTCCCTGTTTTCCATGGTTCTCACTCTGTCCCAATCAATGCTTCAATTTTCATATGAGCTTTCCTGGCATATTTGCAAATTCATCTCAAGTTCTAAATAAGACACCTGCCAATTCGTGCTCTGAATTAGTTTCCAACAGTTTGATCTTTGCAGCTTTGAGTAATAAAATATATTTTTTCCAATGTGGTCTCAGAAATGCTCTATGTTTCACTGTAACTTAAATATGAAAGTTGCAATATTTGAGTGTTGTTTTCTTGCTTTAAGTTGCTCAGTGCCTTCAGAAGCAGACATTCTACTCTTTGGTCCTGTATGTCTCATCTTTTTTAGATTGGTGGATGGCAGCAGCTTCCTGCCACCCCCCACCCACCCCCTCCCAGATGCTTAGTCAGGCTCTGTCTTCAAGCGGACACACATTGTGAGGTGGTAACTTGATGAATTATTTCACCATTCAATGGCACAGGCTGCCATTTTCCCCTTCTTGAATACGGAGGGGAGTTTTACTTCCTGTACACCAATTCCAAATTCTCATCCTCTCCCTGGGAATCTGATGTCTGCATTTCTCTCTTGCACTCATTTCCATATCATTAATCTTCTTGACGTATAAAAAACCTAAATTGAGTCTCAGCAACTTTAGCCAAGAAAGACTGTATGGGCAGAATTTGGACAGCTCACAGAATGGAAGAAAGAAGGACCACTGGACCTCAAGAGAAATGAGAAACAGGAACTTCAGCTCTGGAAGTCCATGATCCTCTCCCTTGGGCTTGGCCTTACAATCAATCAGCTGCCTCTATCTCTGAGCATCTTCATTTCAATTTTGAATTTCAGTTGACCTACCTGAGGCCAGGATAGGATCAATCACACTTAGATCAAACATGTTGAGGGCATCTGAGAGGAACCTAGTCACGGGCACTACAAGAATCCTCCTGAGCCAAGAAAACCCCCCAGTTTGTGTTTATAACAGTGTCTCTTCCTCTTGCTGCTAAGGTAAATTCTTAATCCAAGCATCAAAGGGCCCTTGCTTCTAGACATTTCACCCCTTTCTTGCCCAATTTCTCTACTCTACACCAATTGTTAGTCTTTGATCCCTGAATACTCTGTTCATTCCTAAATCTGCAATTTCTTAAGCCCCTCCTATATCTCTCTATAAGCAGTATAGAGAGACCTGTCTTTTAAATTCTAACCTCTCCTACTTCAGGAAATCTTCCTCAAACACATATTGAAACTTATGACATTTTTCTTTTATTGCCAACTTCTTTTCCAATGCTATATATTGTCTCCTTGTGTCACTCAGAGACCCAACATGAGATAGCTGACACACTAAAATGGGCAATTTGAGGAGAGTTTAACGAAGGGCCATTTATAAAGATGAGAGCAGGCTGAAGGGAGAACGCAGTCTCCTGAGACAAGTGACAGTAGGACTCCTTCACCAGCCCCAATTATGAAGAGGTTGAGGAGTGGTAGAAAACTGTGTGATGAGATCCTCTGCAGCTGGGACCTGGGACCTTCTGTCTGGGGATTTAGGCAGTTCCCAGTGCTGCTGAAGGGAGACTAAGGCTCTGATATTACTTTGCTTGCCCTTTACAACCTCCTGCTTATGTTCCCCTTTGGCTGAATCCAGAAGGCAAGGAAGAATATTGGTGTGGTTCATATAGGGCAGCTTCACAGACACAGAGCAGGATAGAAAAGGGCAAAGAGTGGGACCTGGGGGACAAACACAATACCCCACACCTCCTTAATTAGATAGTTATCATCATCTTGAGGCCAGGAACCATGTTTTGGCTTTATCCTCCTCTTAACCTCCCATAATGTATAGGAAAATAGTAGAAGCTCAATAAATGTTTGTGACCAATTGGGGGTTGATAAATGAACACCTTAAAGAGCAAGACAAGTTTATTTCCATTCTCCAAACCACATATGTTGAATTAGAGTGTGCCTCATAAAATCAGGTCCTGCCATCTTGCTTTTCTTTGTTCCCTTCTTATTAACACATGTTCACAGCATACCCACTGCTTGGGACTTGGCCATTGCTTTAGTTAGTAAGTTCCTGGAATGCAATATACATAAACGGAATGGCTTTTAAAAAGGGGAATTTATTGAGTTGCAGGTTTATAGTTCCAAGGCTGTGAAAATGTCCAAATTAAAGCAAGGCTATAAAAGCGTCCAATCTAAGGTATCCAGGAAAAAATGCTTTGGTTCAAGAAGGCTGACGATGCCCAGGGTTTCTCTCTCAGCTGGAAAGGCACATGGCGAGATCTGCTAGCTTTCTCTTCAATGGCTTTTCCAGGCCTCTGTCAGTTCTAGTGGTTCTAAAGCTTTTCCAAAATGGTTCCCTCTTAAAGGACTCTAGTAAGCAACCCCACCTTGAATGGGTGGAGACACATTTCCATGGAAACCATCCAATCAAAAGTTATCATCCACAATTGGATGGGTCATATCTCCATGGAAACAGTAAAAAAGATCCCTCCCAGCAATATTGAATGAGGATTAAAGGACATGGCTTTTCTGGGGGTACGTAATAGCTTCAAACCAGCACAGGCATGAAATTCCGGAATAACGTTGGAATTTTGATTTAGGAAATGGTAGTGGAATTCACATGCCTTAAGCTACACCCAGCTATACCAGACCCCTACATGCCTAACGTTAACTAGGCATTAGCCCAGATAATAAAGTAGAACTGATTTTCCTATCTTCTGTTACTCTTTGTGGGATCACTGTAATGCACAATTCCTGGGGATATAAATAGCATCCTCTAGAGTTTTGCAACACAGTTGGACAAAATCAAATTTAGGTATGTCTGAGTCTCTTGCTGAATGATAATCAAACCTCATCTCTTGCCTAGCATAGGAGCGCATTCTCTGAAACCTGAATGTCTATGCACAGGGCTAGATTGAGGCTCTGGCATTGGCAAACACCCCCCTAGTGGTCATATTTCCCATTGCAAGTGTAACTAAAGCTGGTGTGATCAAGTAAAAGACTGAGAATTGGGGTTGAGTTGACCAGGGCTTAAACTGAGCCAGGAAGAATTTTGTCCTGTATGAAAACTGAGAGGCTTGCCTCAACTCAAGCAAGTCTAGAGTGCAAGAGGTAGCCCTTTTTCTGATCGACATTAGACTGTGGGCAGTGGACTAGCTCTTGCTTAGCCAGGATAAGTTGACTTTGAAATAGGCAAAGATTATGTATGTAGCATTCTAAATGCATTGTTAGGTATTTCCACATCCAACAACATATCCATATCCATATCCATATCCATATCCATATTTATATCTGTGTATCTTTAAAATAATAGTCTATTTTTTTCCTTTGTCCTTTTTCTCAGACAGGATCTGGGTCTCTATTATCCATTTAAGTCCTACAGACCAGGACTTAAAACAGAAAATTCATATAAGCTCCACATGGGCCTCAGCAAGCCACTGTCTGAGATTTGGGGGACTTGAATTTGCCACTGGTATATTGAACCAACAGACTCATGAGGCATAAACAAAGCTTTTTTGGTTGGCAACTTTCCAGTATCCTCCATTGCTTTGGCAATCCACTCCGTACACATTTTCTGCTGGGATCCCCAAACAAGCCCCCTCTAAGCAATCTTTTTGGGCAGGATTAGAAATCCTCTAATTTGGGAAGCTCTCGCTCTCATCCAGTCCCTGGAAAAGAATCCCACATGCTTTGTCCAAATCAAATCTGAAAAAGTGTATATCCATCCCGAAATAGTGGCAATTCCCTCCACGCCACTACCAAATAGCTGGCTGGCCGATCTCTTGTGTCTAGATGACTGGGTGGAAATTGAATGCCAATACATGGAGCCTCTATATCCCTAGGTGATGCACAGCAAGTTCTCTGGGTGGTCTCATTGGTACCCCTCTCCCAGCCTTGAGATGAGGGGAGGCACCCACCCTGCTTTCCTTCCTTTCCATACAGGATGGGAGGCACCTGTGCATACCAGCAGCCCTCTACACCAGACTTCTCTTCAAAACTCTTCCTAATTTTCATTGATCCAATCCTTTTGTTCCCAACACAGGTAAGGGGTCTCAAGAGTTGTGAAACCTGTTTTTTGCAATTCCTGTGTAAGTTCTGCATACAATGTTACTGTGTTGCATTAGTTGAGCAACATCTGTTACTGCAAATTCCAACCCTGTTTTTCTTGTTTTGATCCGCATCCGGGAATTTTAGTGACTTGTCCTCAGGCCTCAGTTCCCAAGCTATGCCTCACAATCTGGTCTCCCTTATCATGGCTATAGATACCAAATTCCCAGATCCTGTGAGTATTGGCATGTCATGGCCATGTTCTCCACATAAGGCTTCACACAATAGTTCTTTCTGTGGCATACTTGTACACTAGTGTCTTCCAACAAATTGATCCATCCTCCTGGACAACCATTCTCACTTCCACATTTTGCTTAATAAAAAAATGTTCACAGACCAATTCAAATATGTACCAAATGCTTTATCCCTCAGGCCTTAAAAAGGGTGCTTGGTTGGCTTCCAACAGCCAGAGTCTGCATCTTGTTCTCTGAGCTTTCCCCAAAGCTGGGAAATTTCTCTCCCTCTGAGCATGGCAGCTGGAAGTTTATGGACTGAGCATGTCCCGGGAGCAGCACTCAACTAATGACTGATGGGAGTGGGTATAAATTTCCCAACTCCCTCACGCTTTGTATCGAGCAAGGCTGAGGATCCTATGCTGCAGTATATCCCAGAGTTTTCTAGTGGGTTTAAGCTCCAGTTGCCCCCAGTGGAAGGTGGCTTGATAATGTTCCCTTTATTAACATCTTTCCTTCCCTGTTTCAATTCCCTACTTTATACTGCTGTTCTCGGACTTTCTAAATCAACTCTTTGCTCCCAAATCCTTTCTCAGGATCTGCTTCTGAGGGAACTCAACCTAAGCAGATCATTTCTCTGTCTACCCTTCCTCAGTTCCCCATCCTGCTTTCCACTGCAGGGTCTTTCGGGCACTGTGCTGGTTCGAAACTGTTATGTGCTCCAGAAAAGCCATGTTCTTGTAACCCTAATCCAATCTTGTGGGGCCAGACTTTTTGTTTCGGTGGGTCCACTTGATTAGGTAGTTTTCATGGAGATATGAGCCACCCAATTATGGATGGAACCTTTTGAATAGATTGTTTCCATGGAGATGTGATCCACCCATTTAAGGTGGGTCTTAATCTGTTTACTGGAGTCCTTTAAGAGAAGGATGTTTTGGAGAGAACACAGACACTTGGAGATGCTGAGAGAGCCATTTAAAACCAGAAGCCAGGAGAGAAGGACAGCAGACATCACCATGTGCCTTCTCATGTGATAGAGAAACCCTAGACTCGATCAGCCTTTCTTAAGTGAATGTATCCTCTTGTTGGTATCTTAATTTGAACATTTTCATGGTCTTAGAATTAATTTGTAACTTATTACATCCCCTTTTATAAAAGCCAATCTAGTTCTGGTTTATTGCATTCTGGCAGTTTTAGCAAACCAAAACAGTCACCTATCCTGTTTCAGCATGGTCACAGATCAGATGGGTCTCTTCCACTGATCCGAGTGAGTGGTCTAGAAATAAATTGTAATCATCTTTGTATCACTGTCATTTGTCCTGCTTCTGGCAGTGTTCAACTAATGAGCTTGCAGATTGCAGGCAGTTTGACGGGTGCATAGAATAGAGGTGAAGAGGCAATTTTGAAAGGGCTACTGCTGAGCCACTAACCACATGTGGCTATTTAAATTTAAACTTAAATTAATTACAATTGAATAAAATAAAAAAAAATCCATCCCTCAGAGACACTAGCCACATTTCAAGCCCTCAATAGCTGCATATGCCGTGGTGACCACATTGGATGATGCAGCTGGCTCTTTTGGACAGCACTGGGAGCAATATGGAGTACACTGAATTCATGGTTTGTGTATGTGCAATTTTGCATGGGTCACAAAGTTCCTAAAAGTTTTGAGGGATGGGGAAGTGTGATAAAGCCCCTTTCCCCTGTACCTGTGGCTACCTAAGGGCAAATGTTACTTCAAAATAGCAAGAGACAATCAGTGATGCATAGTCAAAATTTTAAATGATTGTTTTATTTACATTTTAGCTCAATCACAGAAAAAAAGAAAATGTACTTCAAAGTTTCTTAGCCCAACTGAGATTTTTGTTCCATTGTTCAGGATGCTCCAAAGTTCACATCCTGTATTACCCAGATAGAGGTACATTGAGTTAAGGGCTCTCAGACAGGCATGAATATAATAAAAATCCAGGTCTTTCACCAGAGATTGAGGCAGGATGGAATGGTAGGTCAAGAGCCCTTGCCAAGCCAATAAGGATTGGAAAGTGAAAGAATGTTTCCTGGTCTTCATGTGAAAGATTTTCTCATTTGATTTAACTTTAGGCATTGATAATTCTTCTTTTTTAAGTTATGTTTTTTAACTTTCACAGCAAAGAAGACAGAAGACAAGCACACAGCACAATTCAACCTGACAGTGAGCTTTCTGACAGCAGGGCCCATGATGTGCCCAATTTTATTTCCCTGGGATTTAACTGAGTACTTTAGCTGAGAACATAGTAGGTGCTCACCAGATGTTTACTGAGTGAGTGAAGAGGAGTGACTGGATGAATGAATGAACAAGTTAAACCTGAAAACGCCTTAGGGAACAGTAGGAAATGCACCTGGCCTTATGACCAATGGGAGGCAGTACATGGGATTGTCCACCATTCCACCCCCTTTTTTGCAGAAATAAATTCCACATTCCTTTGTCTGAAATTAATGGCCTGTCTCACCCCACCCTATTGTTCACAAATGTGTGCACCCCACACCTTGTACTTGCCATTCCCTTGGCTTAGGGTAGCTTCTCCCAAATTCTCCCTTTTTAAATCCTGTGCCTCCTTCATAGACCTGTTCAAAAGCTACTTCCTCTGTGAAGCCTTCCTTCCTCAGATTCCAGCTGGAAACTCCTTTCCTGGCTTAACCCTAACATTGTCTGTGCCTATTTGCACTGGAGTTGTTTATTTCTATGATATATCCCCTATTAAACTGAAGAATTCCTGGGGAGCGGGAACTGTGTTTGTTGTATACTTTTTTGCATTCTTCACTTAACTTAAACCAGTGTCTGTGAGTCTGTATGACCTAACGGAGAGTTGCTAGATGAACAGCAGCAAGCAGGGGTCACTTTACACTATCATATATTATATCTGTACTGAGAGCCACAAGTTCACCAGAAGCTTGGAACTTACTTCCCCCAGAAGCTATAAATAGGGTGAAGAGAAGAGAATGGGGGAATTGGGTCATTTCTACTTTCCGTTGGAAACTTTCATATCGTAAGTTGCATTTTTCTTCTCAGCACGTGGTTCACACAAAGCCTCATTCATTTTTGTATCGCCCATAGCTCCCAGTGCAGGGTCTTAAATACAAGGACTCAAGAAAAGCTCAATTGAATGAAATGACAGTCTAGAAATTCCCATTGAATCAACTTGTTTAGGGCTGATTGACATCATTTACAGGCTGCGTAGGATGATGATTGTTTTTAGCCAAGCCTATATCAAAATGATCATTTGAATGTTTCTCTGAGAACTGTGAAATCCTTGGTTTCAAGGATAGCTTTTGGGTGTCTCAAGGGGTTTTTCAGCTAGCGCAGAGCGTAGTTCTCAAAGTGCAGTCCCGGGACCAGGCGCTTCAGCATCAATTATCATGGGAACTTGCCAGCAATGCAAATCCCCAGGCTCTATCCCAGCCCTGTTGAATCAGAAACTCAGGGGTGGGGGGGCGGGGGGGGGGCGGGTAGCAATCAGTGTTTAACAGCCCTCCAGGTGGTTGTGTTGCCAAGTTTGAGAGTTACTGCGCTAAAGCTTCAGAGTTCCTGTGAGTCCAATACCTCCTTTCTCCACACCTGGGCCACTCCTTCTATAGAGGAAGTCCCAGGGGAGGCATGGCAGCCACTGGCCTGCTCTGCAATGTGAGACTGGTATTCAAGAAGGTAGCATCTCTGCATCTCATGACTCTGAGAAGTTTTTAAGGGCAGGACCTTCATTCTCTACACTGAAAATACAAAATCGCCCATCCTCTTCTATTGAGTCCACTTACGTGAAATTTGATCATCAGTATGAATAGGAAACCAACTGACTATTAAGAATACTTAGAACAGGTGTGACATACCATTGTCCTGTTGGAGAATGCATTTCCACCTATTTTTTTAAAAAGCCTTTTCATCAGGCAAGGAGAGAGGTAGGCACACAAAGAAATAAAGTAATTGATTCACTTTATTTTATGAAATACATTTCACTTAAATCAATAACTGCTGAAGTTAAGGTTTAAAGTACTAAAAGTGCTACCTGTGTGTAACTTCATATAGTAATTAATATTCAGGTGCATTAAAATGTATGCAACTCTTCAGAGAATCAAGCAAAGCTCTGCTTTCCAGGGTACAGAAAAGTAAACTATTCAGCCTTTGACCTCTGGATGAGATCTTAGGGTACATGTACGTGCCACCACCAATGTGTATATATTTTAATGTCTTCAAGAGCTTCTGTGTTGCAGTAAGGGCTTCAAAGGACTGGTCTAGAGGTCAAAGTGGTTGACCATGTATTTGTTTCATCCACTCAGCCCATCTTCTTGAAGCAATTTTCTTCATCTGATCTAAAATACTGCAGAGAGTTCCTGTTCCCCCGTTGACGGGGAGACAGAGCTGGCTCTTTCCAGTTTCTCACTAGGAAGGAATGGCAAGTATTTGCCCAGACAGATGGCCACGTACTTGTGGAAAAAGTGGCGGAGGTACTTGCGGAACCTCACTCCAACAAAGGCGTAGATGATGGGGTTGACGCAGCAGTGCGTGTAGGCGATCACCTCGGTCACCAGCAAGGCCAGGTCCAGCTCTTTGCTCTGCTCACAGCTGTTCTTAAGGAAGACGATTTGAAAAGCAGAGAGGAGGAGAACCAGGTTGTAGGGCATCCAGAAAATGAAAAAGACCACCATGATGACAAAAATGAGCCGGATGGCCTTGTATTTTTTTTTATTGCGGCATTTCAGCAGCGTTTTAATGATTCCTGAGTAGCAGACAACCATAATGAGCAGAGGCAAAGCGAGTCCCAAGATATTCATTCTCAGAGCGTGGAAACGCTTCCAGGTATCTTCTTCATCTTCTGGGTAGAAAGGAGTACAGATGAATTGTCCATATTCCTCTTGTGACGTATGGAAGAGAAATTCAGGGAGGGCAGCCAGCCCCGCCAGGACCCAGGTGACCACACTGGTGAGGATCCCAAAGGCGACAGTCCTGGCACGCAGGGCAAACACCGCGTGGACGATGGCCAGGTACCTGTCGATGGTCAGCAGGATGATGAAAAAGATCTCACTGTACAAGCCCATGTAATAAAGTCCAGAGAAAAACTTACACATGAAACGGCCAAAAACCCACTCATTCCATCTGACATAGTGAATCCAGAATGGGAGAGTGACTAAAAAAAGCAAGTCGGAAATTGCCAAGTTGAGCAGGTAGATGTTGGTCATGACTTTGAGCCTCCTGTACATTGTGAGTATCACCACGACCACCACATTGCCCAGCAGCCCCACAATGAACACCAGGGAATACAGTGGGGGCAGGAATTGGGCCCCCAGAGCCTTGATATTGAGTTTTTCACATGGCAGTGCCCAGTCGTAGTCGAAGGGTGTAGTCCCGAGGACTTCGGCTTCACTTTCTGTCCCGTTCAGTGAGATCATTTTGCTTGTTCCTGTGATAGAAGAAAAATAAATTTAAAATGATCCCCACAATTAGGCTTGGTCACTCTTTGTGAAAGGCGCTGGTCAATTTATTTATTTGCTCAACAAAGATGCCACCTGTGATACACATTCTATACATTTCAGAGGTCCTTTGGCATGTATTTCAAAGGTATATCAGAGAAACTGTGAGGATGGATGAGAAAGCAAAGGTCTGAAGTTTTGAAAGTCAGCATGCTCCATCATGGGAAAAGACACAGAAGTGTTGTGCAATTATGGTGAAGAATGGGGATAATTGAGTCCCAAAAGCATTTTGAAGGAAGAAATACAAAACAGGAAAAAACAGACTGGTTATCTAAGTACATCCCATTGGATATTTATAACAACGATAACATAATGTCCTTTTAAGATATTTACATCTTATATTTTACAATTTATAGATGACTTTCAAGCTCATTATCTTACCTATTTAAAAGCCAAATGCTCTTACTAATAATAGTGATTATTATTACAAATAGCTATCTATCTACAAAATTGCTTACAGCAAATGGATAAATTAAACTGTAAAGAAATTTAGTAATTTATCCAAAATCCTCTAACAAGTAAATACAGACTTTGGGGCTAGATCTTCAGTCTTCTATGTCCAATTCTCTCATTACTAGGTTCAAATGCAGTGACTTTCTAAAATTTAATTGTTAAAGGCTCAGCTATTATAACTATTATAATAAGTATATTATAAGCAGCCTTAACTCCAGCTACTTCCATTTTCTGAAAATACCAGGATAAACCATTTGTACCAAAAGCAAATCTGACAAGAGCTTTTCCTTCACAAAAGAGCTGAGTTAGAGGAGTAAGTGAATGGGATTTTTTTATTAGACCTGACATTTTTCTTACACACATGTAAGAAAAGCAATGCCTGCTTTTCTTAAAATTACAGACGTCCCTGGAGAAGGAAAACAGACTGGGGAGCAGCCCTGCGAAGGATAATGAATCTATGCACTGCTTCCTCAGAGGAGGACCTACTGGCTTTCTTCTTTCTCTGGGGAAGGGTGAATGCAAAGACATGAACAAGTAAGTCAATGGGCATTGCTCAAGATGAGTCTTAGAAATACAGTAATTGGGGCCAATGGCAAGGAATTGTGTTCACCTATTTAAAAGGATGCTGTGACTCAAAGGTCAGCACCAATCAGAGTTCTGTGTAGACACAAGTGAGCGAGGGCAGCAGATGGGGGCTGCAAGAGCCTCTCCTAGGCCCCTCCCCATCTGAAATGCTTGGACATCCTTTACTTCTCTGAGCCTCATATTCTCATTACCAAAGTAAGGATAATGCACTTGGGTTGGTGTGATGATCAAATAAGAGAGCCTGTGAGAATCCATATTTTAAATTCTAAAAAGCAGTAAAATTGGTATCAAGCAGGAGTGAAAGAAAGGCGATTGGAAATCATTTCCAAGGAAATTAGGAAAAAGTGGTCCCTGTTTCTAAGTTTCCTAGCTGCTAAATCAAATCGTAGGCAGTGACTTGCCTTAAACAATGGGAATTTATTGGCTCATGGTTTTGTATCATCTTACCAGCATTCTTATTTCTAATGGCATCATCCTCAGCAATTAAAAAAAAAGGACCCATGATTTTATCTTTCATGCATTTACAATGACAGAGCATGTCCTTCTAAACTTGAGTGTCTAAAGCAAAAAAGGAACACAGTTGCTTCCTCTGGAGGGCAAAGGCATGTTGAGTTTGCTCCACGTTAATTATTTGCACTTTTCTTTTCTCCCAGAGTGATTAACAACATTCAAACACTTGAAAATTCTCTAAAGTTTTGCTCAACTTTAGGACAGTCTTTTAACTCACGTGTCATAAAATCAAATGATCAACAGCAGATCATAGAACTTGGTGTTTGGGTTTCAGGGCTGCTTATGAACATTTGGCTCCAAAGGTCAAGCCCAAGAAAGTATGAGGTTCTCTAAAGCCAGAAGCCAAGTCTTTAATTACTTGTTATGTGGCATCGAGGAGATGAAAATTGATGTGGTTTTCATCTGTCTATCCAGTCCAAATCAAGACAAATATTAGGTCTGTGTGGTGGGTTGAGTTCCATTTTATGGTTTTTTTTTGTTTTTTTTAGCAGCTAGGAAACTAGTAAAGAGATCTAAATTAGACTTTTAAAACTGCCTTTTTGCATTTTGGAAAAATGGTGTGATAGTAATAAGCAAATAAACAACAATAAAGAAAAGCACAAAAATAAAACCACCTGCATCTCAACATGCAGAGTTTGCCACAGTTACATTTCACTATGCGGACATTTGTATACATGTATGTAAACAAATTTTTTAAAAACAAAATCATACTCTTTTAGCTTGTTCACTAAATTACCAACAGTACAACTCCAGCTATCCAATGTAAATCAAGTGTTTTCAGTCTTCCAAACTATTTTGATCTCTGTTACCAGTTTCCCATCTGCTGGGGAGTAGAAAAAAAGGTTCACAAAATTTAATTCAAAGTCATTTAAAACTTAGCCTGATTCATTCATTTGTACATGACTTTAGGCTTGATTCATCCTTTTTTTTTAGTTGCTAGCTTATAATTTCAGTTTCTTGTCTTTTCTCATTGGTACTTTCTAAGATGGCAGCTGGGATATAGAGGAGGGGCCAGCATGACTTGGCACATAGGACAGAGTGTGAAGGGATTGCCCTTATGTTTTGTTGGTTCTTGATTTGTGTGGCTGGTGTCTGCTGAGGTGGGGCGGCCTGGTCCTGACCCTCGGCCTTTTACTGGCATCCACTGTGATGTTTTGTGGCTAGTGGATGAATGGTCCATTTAGGCTCAGCCTTCTCTGAGCGTGTTGACCTCTCCCAACTGATGGAGCAATCCTTCAGCTCCGGTTGGAATGGAGGGTTCTCTCTGTTAAGGCCCCATCTGCATTGGGTCCATGGCCCAGGCCATGTGTTTCTCCTGGGCTGGCAAGCTGAATGCGGCTCTTGACTCCATGCCCAAACCAAGGAATATTTAAGAATGCACACTAGATCTTTTCTCTGCCTGACCACCAAGTTAACTGCACTGGACACCCCAGGTAGACCAGGGCTACCCTGCAGATGGATATTCTCTTAGTGTTCCCCTGAACTTATCAAACAACCCTCCCACATTCCTCACTCTGGCCAAAGCCTGGATGGGGGAGCTGGGCTCCACAGGCTTGACCATTTCCCTCTATCACCATTGTCTCTCTTCTCACAATCTTTGGGGCCAGAAGGAATAGCATTCCTTCTCCTCCATTCTTGTCTTCTCTGGCCAAGGGCTCTTTAAAATGTGAATCTCTGTGGTCTAATACACCAACCTTCCACTTTTGAAATGCTAATATGTGTATATTACTGCAGTTGTATTCCTGTAACTGACATTAAGCCACAGTTTTTTTTCTCTGCAATTTGTAATGGGCCCCTTCCATATTAATAATTCACCAATTTTAATAGATGTTGCATAGCTGAATTGAAATTAAAACCTAGAACTGGAGACTCTTCATTAGAAAACATATTTAATTTTTGAATCTCATTTTAATTAGCAAAAAAATGTTATTAAAGTGATAACATTCAATATTAGTGAGGTTGCAATAAAACTGGACCGCTTTTTCACTGCAGATGCAATGTAACTTAGGTCAGTAAGTTTTTAAGATAACATGCAAGTATATAACAAGAGTCATCAAAAATACACATAGCTTTGAGCCAACAGTTCTATTCTTAGGACATTACCCTAAGGGGCAAAAAGTCAAACAAACAGAAAAACAATATGCACAAAAATGGTCATTGTGGCATCAGGTTCATAAGAGAAAGAAATGGGAACAACCTAAATGCTTAACACTTGAAGGACATTTTGATTAAATTGTGATTCATTTACACAATAGACTATTATGTAGGCATTAAAACTAGGTCTGG